>QZGG01001359.1:0-68175 GCA_006409495.1 Sedum album | reverse complement strand
CAGAAAATTACACTATTGCATATGCATTGGACTTGGTCTGGAGCTTCGCCCGTGTTTGCTGTTCTTCAGCAACTTGATTTGGGTTGTACTTGAATTCTCATCCGAATATCATCATTCTGAATGCTTTTTTGTTTCCAGAGATTTTCGTAGCAGTTGTGATTCAACTGAACATTAGATGCATCAGACGCAGTTGGTCCAATAGGAATTCTTACAAGAAATCTGGATAGGCTGCATGGTGATTACACTGGACAGCCTAGTCACTTTGGCCTTCTCATCGTCTAGCAATTTCTGTCAAAGTCTTGGTGATGAAATGAGATAAAATCCCTATGGGACAGAACAATAAGCAAAGGGAAACTGAATGGCGGGTCTCAATGTTGTTGGTCAGTCCTTCATGATAGATTTGCCTACATGTACCAGAAGAAAAAATTGGAACACAAAAAATCAAGAAAACGCTTTAACATTAATGCCTAAAAGAGAGTATATATACCTAGCAGCGAAGAGATCTATTGCTAACAGATGAATCCAAGCTGATGATAGGCTCATCTCGTTAATAAACAATGAGGCGATGGCACTCAGCTGCAGAAAAGAATATTTCTTGTTAACAAACAAACAAAGATTTTAACAATGTTTGAATTTATATTAAGAGAACATGTCCATGTACCTCGGGCATCCAGTATTTGCTGGCAAACATTGCCTGTAATGTGCCTGGTGTCCAAGAAAGGTATAACAGGTATGCATACACTATCCCAAACACGATATACGGCAGACAACTAGACATTGACTTCTTAGTCTGCAGATTGTAATCACAATCATTTAGACTAATCATCTAAAAGCAGCAAATGTTGTGCACGAGCAAAGTATAAGGAGTTTTTACTTCTTACAAGAAAGGCAAATGAATTATAATAATATCCTAAGAGAGTTAAGGAATGATTTTCGACAGTTGGGCTTATATTAAATGGAGAAACTTGAGTTCAAATTACCAGCTCCGCTCTTGGTGCCGCGACCATCAGGGTGTAGAAAGGAAGAACAGCTGCTGTCCCCAAGGTAAAAACACTTCTTGCTATTTGAGAGTTTGTCCATACTGAAAATTTCAATATCAACTATGACCACCAATCAACTATACAAGATTTTTCTATAAACATTTAAATCAAAGTCGAGTTTGTAGGTAGAAAAATAGGAATTGCAATAAGGAAGAGATCTATAACTTCAAATAATATGAACTGGATAATCCTAGAAGCCTAGAACTAAATAACATCACTCGATATTCGTCAGATTAGTAGATGCAGATATTAAGGTTAATGGTAAGATTTACATGACGCATACACAGCAGGACCAGCCTTGCAGGGCACAAACAATCTTCTGGATCTTGGCCTGAAACCACGCTTCGAACCTCCTACAAAACTCCATCCTTCACTACTAATGGCTTCTGTTATTGTCACTTGTGAGATTACGTCCGTCCTAAATCCCCATAAGGGATATTTGGAGTTCTTATACTGGAAACTCTTGCCAGCATCATTTCCCGAGCGAAGCTGCTACAAATAAAAGAAACCTCAGCTAAGATTGCACAGTCACATAACTTTCTATTCAAAACACACTATAAAACCTGTAAACCACAATCAAAAACTCATCAACAAGCCTAATGAAAACAAATTACTCTTTCAAAATGTGGAATCAATTTTAACAAGTAGAAGAACATCACAGACACATTTTGAAACTCAATAGCTTCTTCACTTGAAAATCCCACAAACAGAACTCCCAATTCCAATTACAACAAAACCCAATTGGGAAAATCAGTTTCAGATCCCAAAGATACGAACTTGCACTAATCAAACAGCAGCCCTATACCTTAACTTGAACTGGAAGGGAGTGGAAGAAGCCGGAGCAGATTACGACCATACTTGATACCCTAGTGACGAAAAGGGGAGTCTTTTATATTAACCCTAACCAAAGCTTCAAACAATCGTCATGGACTTCCTTGCAGAACTGAAACTTTGCATCAGCTGATGATTATATTTAATGAAAGATAAAAGTTGCAATTTTAATAAGAAAGTTGCAATTTTGATAAAGGGTTAATTACGGGAAAACACCCTTATATTAGGAGTGTTTTCCCAGTAACACTCATATAAATTTTTTTTTCAACAAAACACCTATATGTTTTCAATTTTTTCAATGTCACACCTATTGTACTATTTCGGTATTAAATATATTAATAAAATATTATATAATAATTATAAAATTCAAAAAAATAAGAAAAACATTAAAAAAATCATTAAATATTATATAATAATTATAAAAGTCAGAAAAATTGTAAATATTTATATAAACATTTTTAAAAACATTTTAAATATTTTTATTTTGTCAAAATCTAAAAAAATTAAAAATTAGGGTAAAATTAAAAAAAATTGAGAAATTTTAAATTTTAAAATTTGGGAAATTTAAGAAATTTAAAATTATACTTCGTATTTTTGACGACGTGTACATAACAAACTATTAATGTGAAAAATCAAAATTAAGAGAAAATAAAAATACCTAAAAAAACATAACAAACTTATGCTAAAATCCTACTCATCAGAATTTTTTTTCACATTCAGTTTATATTTTCACCTATATATATGTTGATAGTTCGTTATCTTCCTGTTAAAAATTGGGGAACTCATTCTAACGATTATCCCCAATTTCAATATTATCCCTATAATTTAGCCACTACTCTTCTACATAACTACATAACTGCACACAATTTTATCTTAATATTAATTTTTATTTAAATTCCAATTTTATCTTAGTATTGGTTATATTTAAATTTTATAAATGATACATGCAAAAGTTTGTTGTGCATTAATACTAGTGTACAATTAACTCATGAAATGTACTATTTTTTTTAAATGGTTTTCGTTTTCAAAACTTCAAATTTCTTAAAATTTTAAATAAATAAAAGATCTTGATTTTTTAGTTTTTACAAAGTCTTGATTAATTTTCTGAATTTTTTAAAAATAAAATTTCAACTTATATGATTTTTAAAAAATATAAATTTTTTTCGATTTTAATATTTTCTATAATATTTTTTGATTTTTTTTATGTTTTTTTTATTTTTCTGAATTTTATAACTATTATATAATATTTTATGATTTTTAATATTTTTCTTATTTTTCTGAATTTTATAATTATTATATAATATTTTATTAATATATTTAATGGAATAGTACCGAAATAGTACAATGGGTGTGACATTGAAAAAATTAAAAACATATGGGTGTTTTGTTGGAAAAAAAAAATTTATATGGGTGTTATTGGGAAAACCCCAATATTATATGAATGTTTTCCCGTAATTAACCCTTTGATAAATTCATGACAGAAAAATGGATATGAATTGTTTGCATGTTCCCTTGAAGCTGTTTGTACTTTTTGTTAAATTATTTGTACATTTCAATATGTATTTGTGCATTGAGGTGGTCTCTTTTGAGACTCTTATTGTTGGGTGAGACCCTGAGACCCCATTATGGCTGTTGGTTTGGTTTGTTTTTGAGGTCCGGATTGTGCCACGTGGAGGTGAGAGAACAAAAACAGCAATTTCTCTTACCTCTGATTTCGAATTTCTTTCACCTCCACGTGGCACAATCTGGACCCAAAAGCAAACCCAATCAACGGCCATAATGGGATCTCAGGGTCTCACCTCTTAATAGGGGTCTCAAAAGATAAAACACAATTTGTATAAAGTTAAATCAAAATAATCCAAAGTCGTGATCACAGATCGCAGGATAGGGTCGTAATTGAGCATTTCTCTTTAGTTAATACACTTGATTTTCTTGTAGGTGTTCACATCAATGCACTGTTCTTTTTCTCATTTATCATTTGAGCAACTGAACAAGACACAAATTTACCTCAAATCCTGCTCAAAATTATTGTAAAAAATTGTTACATAGACTGAGAATAATCAATAACTACTACTTCTACATTGTAAAGAATTATTTTAGGTTGGATCATTGTGGTGTGTTGTTTGATCCAATAAATTTCCAATTTCCAAGTATCAGCAAATCAAGGCATTTTTCGAGCTTTTATGTTTTGTGTGGTTGCCAATTTATTCGCGGTGTGTTGATCAAGCCATTGTATGATGTCATTCAGAACCTGAATGATAATTTCATCCATATCCCCTTCAAGAAGTGCGTGACAAGCATCTTTGTATAGTTTCAGCGTTTTGTCTGGACTTTTGGCTTTTTCGTATAATTCCTTGCTCACCGATGGGTCAGTTACAATGTCTGCCTCCCCGTGCAAGATCAGCAATGGCAGTGATATCTGCGTAAAAGTAGATCGATGGGCTTAAATTCAACGACACCATCTTGCTTGTTTAATTCAAAATAATATGGAAAGTGGTGCTTGGTTATATGCATTACATTACCTTTTCCAACTGCTTTTCTATTTCTTGAGTGGTTCTCAGTAGCTCTACTGCTGTTCTCAAACGTGGCTTGTCCTTATAGGCGATCACGTTATATCGAGCCTGATTCATTGGACCGTATTTCCAAATTAGCTCAAACAATAAGAAACCAGCTTGACAAAATTATAATGGAGTAAGTGTATGTTTTATTGTCACAGAAGAAAGTGAAGCTCCTACCAATGGCACTTTCTTTGGGTCTCGGAATGCCATCTCTGCTAAATCCTTTTGCGGAACTAATTTTGTCTTAGGAAGAAAATTGGCCATACCAATAAGAAATTTTTGCACCAGCCATGAAGGAGTCACGTCATCGGCAATCTGTGACGAGTATTTAGTTTTCATTAATTAAAGAACGAGTAAAGTATGAGTGACGAATTTGAACTGCTAAGTGTAAACTCTAACATACTTTGCACATGGGTGAAATGAGTATAGCTCCGTTCCAAGAATTAGGCTGTCTCAGGTGCATTTTCAAAGCAACTGCCCCGCCCATTGATTGTCCAAGCAAGAAACTAGGGAGAGATCGAAACTCAGGTCGTTCTGCAAGGAACAATACAATAATACTGAAAGAAACTCAGGTCGTTCCCAACTCTAAACTTCGAGCCATATCATGCTTACAAAAATACACCCACCTAAGATTTTGGAGTAATGCTCAATCACATCTGATACAAGTTGATCGAAGCTGGGAATATAGCAATGCAGACCTTCGGAAAGACCAAAACCGGGGTAATCCATCGCAAAGACCCCATACCCACATGATGCAAGCTTCCTTGCAGTGCCTAAAATTAAACATCAATATTTTTAACAAAAGTATCAGAAATAAAATAAATCAGGCTCGTGTTCACCACTGTAAAGATTTAATTACCTTCAAAGAAAAATGTACATGTATCTCCGTAGCCATGACAAAAACATATTATTCCTTTAGGAGGATCAGACTCTGGAAGCCAACTTTTTGAGAAAATTTCCAATCCTCTTGAGTTTACTTCATATGCCTGAATAACAATCAACGCTCAGTTCCATCACAACCTTGGTAACATTCTACTCAAAGAGTTCAGTGCACCTAAACATCTTATCGACTTAGAAGGCACTGCTGTAAAAACAAAATGATTTTTACGAATCATCTTTCAGAAGATTAAACTTGCTAAACCTGAAAGAGAGCAACCAGATAAAACTGCAAGCTAATAGAAATGCCATCGAAAGACAGCCTAAAATAGCACAGCAACAAATTAGACCTGGAGAACCCCTAGTTCATCAAAAACTGACATACACTATCTCGTTTAATGGCATAGCACATAAACTATTCAACAGACTTTCTATTAGACCATGACATAATAACATATGAAAGGTATTACGAAGAAACAAAATAGTTAACTGTTAGAACATACACACCCAACTAAACAAATCATGAGATTCAAGTAACTGTCAAAGGAAAAAACACTATTGTCTGAAAGCAAAAGGTTCTAGCCGGAATTAATTGTAAGCAAAGTGCTAATGTAAATAGAAACTAGTTCTACCTCTTCCATTTTCAACTGTCCATGTGGCATCTGCATCATATAAAAGAAACCTTATTAATGAGTTGTTGGGTTGTCCTCTTAAAACAACAATCACTCAGATACTTCCTGTAGTACTGAAAACAGCAACTATGGTTATCATTTATCAACATCAGATAATAAATACGATTCACACGCCCTAAACATAAAGCAACTTCAAGTACCCTGATAAAAGTGTGATCAATTGAAAACATATAAAAGCACAGACCTTGAACAAGATATGGTCAATCCCAAGCTGAATCTCCTTAAAGGCCTCACGAGCACGTCTTCTGGGCTGGACATCATCCATAGAGACATCCAGAAGCTTCTGCAACTCGTCATCCAATCTGGGTCTCACCATAATTCCTCTGGCACTGATTTTCTGAAAACCCCTCTTACCCAAACCTGTAAAGATTCCAACTTTGACTGCCTACGAACCAAATAAGTCGCGCACGGCATTCAGTTGTGGAAGGGAAGAGAAGTGAGACGTACCGTTGTTGAAATTGAAGATTTTACTGAACAGCAACAACGACCTCCCGGCTTTTAAACTCATTATCTTATTTATTTAATCAGTATGTTCTTCTAGTCATCTCATTCACTCAACAACACAACATTGGAGAATGAGATTCATTTTTCTAGGGGTGGCACATGAACCCGCAAACCCGCACTAAACCCGCAAACCCGAAAAATTTTGCGGATTCGGGTCGGGTTTTGGACACTGCGGGTTCGGGTACGGGTTTAATATATAATTTTTAATCATACCCGCAAACCCGCATTATGCTTATAAATACATATTTATATATTCATAATACTATTTGATATACACATCATGTTTATTTTTGTGCTCAAATTATTATTTTCAAGTTATTGAAGGACTAAATAACAGTTTATGAATCTTATTCTATGATTTTATTCACTTTTTATTTATTTATAATATTTTTAAATCCATTTTTTATTTATTTATAATATTTATTTATTCAAAATATGCGGGTCGGGTACGGGTTTAACTTTTTTTTAAATCTATAAACCCCAACCCGAAATTTACTACACGGGTCGGGTACGGGTTTAATTTTTTTTACTAAAAACCCGCAAAGTGCCAGGCCTACATTTTTCCAATACATTTTACAGTTTGTGTTGTTTTGTTTAGATTGTTTTGTGATCCAACTTATATGTGCATTTTGGAGATTTAATTGTTTGTATTTTTATTCAGTTTTCTTGACGAAAACTACATCTCAATGTGAAAATTTCAACAAAATTATCATTTCAATTTTTTATTGTTAATTACAGTAAATCATCATTATAATATGGTGTTTTGCAGTAAAACTATATTATAAAAAAATTTCTCGAAACGAGTATATTATAACATCGCCGTTAACAGAAAACCACCAATTTAACTGTTCCGTTAAAACTTCTGTTAAGTGCGTGTACACGTGGCAATAAAATATTATTTTATATTGAAATTAATTACCAAAAACCACTAATATAATCTCAGTTTTCACGATAACCACCATTTTAATAACTTATTATTAGAATACTACCACCTGCACTATTCATGCTTGATCAGAGGCTCATATGATAATTTTACTCGTTGATAAGTATCTACTAGCTACATAGTGCTTCAATTTAATCTCGATGGAAGTCAATGAAGAAAATAATGTAAGAAATACAAAAAGAAACTCTTGTTTGAGAGTTTATTATCAATGTTTAATGATTATAGATTGCATGGTTCAATTCTTTTAAACTCGATGGAAGTTAAATATAAATAACTTTCTCATTTTATCTTACGAAATATGATTTATTATAGGGTAAATTCCAGAAAAGCACCCTATAATAGGGTTAATTACAGAAAACCACCCCTATAATACGTATTTACAGAAAACCACCTCTATAAATAGCTCCGTTAGCATTTCACCACCTCGTTACTATTCCGTTACTATTCCGTTAGATAAATTATTAAAAAACTAAACATATTATAATAATTTTAAATAATTTTATTTTTTTAAAATAAATTAAATTAAATTTCAGTATATTTAATTAAAATACACAGTATTTAATTAAGAATCATTTATGTATATTTAATAAGAAATTTTTTATAAAAATTGAAATAATTCAAATATTATACTTTTTATTTAAATAATAACATTATACTTAGAAAAATAATCAAATATTATACTTATGAAATTATTAATATTAAAAATATATTCATTATTAGTTCATGAAATGATGTAATTAATGTGTCATTTCTTAAATCAAAATATTCAAATCATATGGTTTATGAATGTTTCATCAAATTAGTGTATTATTTCATAAATCATATAATATAAATATTTTGGTTCATGAAATAATGTATTATGATTCATGAACTTTAAATTTGTTATATCCTGAAATAATATTTAATATCATTAATTCATGAAATAATGTAATATATTTCATGAAATATAATTTTAGGGTTTAGGTATTAAAATTAAAACTCAATAGAGTATATAATATTAAAATAATTAATATACGATTACATGTTTTTTGATAGGGATTACATGTTTTTTCTTGATAGCGATTACATGTTTGAATAGATCCTATATTATGTTGCATAAATGATTCTTAAATTAAATGATTCTTAAATAAACCCTTAAATTTTTTATAAATTTTTTCTTATTAAATATACATAAATGATTCTTAAATTAAATACTGTGAATTTTAACTAAATATACTGAAATTTACTTTTATTTATTTATTTTTAAAAAATAAAATTATTTAAAATTATTATAATATGTTTAGTTTTTTAATAATTTATCTAACGGAATAGTAACGGGAGGTGATGAAATACTAACGGAGCTATTTATATTGGTGGTTTTCTGTAAATACGTATTATAGGGGTGGTTTTCTGTAATTACCCCTATTATATGGGTGGTTTTCTGGAATTTACCCTTTATTATATCAGTACTTTTAAACTCTAATTGTTTTCTATATTGATCTTAAAGATCGACTCTAAGCTAAAATATAACAGCTTCTCACCACACCCGCAACTGCAAATATGCTTCCATTAGGTTTCGTGTCTAGTATGCATTATAAATTAATAAACGTGTACTGCTTTACTAATCAAAGATAGCCACAATCATAGCCATAGTCATTTGTGATTATTTGTTAAAATGGTGGTTTTTTTTGCAAAGCAAGACATTATAATGGTGATTTTCTGCAAAACAAGACATTACAATGGTGGTTTTTTGAAATTGTCTGAATTAAAGTTATATACACACGCGTCGTATGGTGCGTGTTTTACAATTTCTAACGGAACAGTTAAATTGCTGGTTTTCTGTTAACGGCGATGTTATAATATATTCGTTTCGAATTTTTTTATATAATAGGTTTACCGCAAAACACCATATTATAATGGTGGTTTACTGCAATTAACCATTTTTTATTTAACCACCCTCAAATCGATTCCGATCAAATTTGACTATCTTTTACTGTTTTCGACAGTTGAACCGATGAAGATTCAACTAATTACATGATTTACACAACATATGTACTTTTGTTTGAACTATTTATTGAGATGACGTAATTTTAGCTTGAAGCAAATGCAATTACTAAACTAAATTTGAATCCCTATACAATTACTAAACTAAATTTGAATCCCATACAAAATGATGTCTTTTTATTTTGCTTTTAACACTTGTTTTATTAACAGTTATTCTGTTTGTTGATTATTATAAGCAAATGTTTCATTTTGCTGTTGCATACGCATTTTGTAAACATAATAGTAGTTTGATTGGGGGTAAGAGACAAAGGGATTCAGATCAGGTGCAGCAACAGCAATTTGCAGCGATCCAAAACTACGTAGTTTTGGTAAAGGGTTCATCCAAAACTACGTAGGGTTATAATAAATAACCTCAAAATGACGTCGTTTTGACGCTCGCAGCAAATAGCTGCGCTGCACCGGATCCAGATCCGAGACAAAGAGTAATATGTTATGTGCAGGGTTTGGATCCTGTACAGCGTACAGCCAAATCCAGCCAAATTTCAAATTTCAAATTTTAAAATTTAATTTTAAAACGACGTAGTTTAGGTCTATAATAATTCAAAACAACACAGTTTTACTAAAACCCTAATTACAAATTTCTGAACCCTTTTCAAAACGACGTAGTTTTGTTTTTCAATGACTAAAACTACGTCGTTTTATTTATGGCTGTATTTGGCTGTTGGCTGCACATGATCCTAATCCGTTATGTGCAATGATAGCCGATGCTCCTAGATGTGATACTCCTTTGTCAAACCGTTTTGCAGCAAACTAGAACATTAAAATAGTTTGATGAAATAAAACGGGTAGGGGTCGGCGATGGACCAGATAGTTATATCTTGCTCTTATTTAGGGTGGGTCGGGCAATATACAACCATTTTTAAGGCGTCTATATGATATTTTTAAGGTATGATCGGGCAGGGTAGAGTAATTTTTTGAAGCCTTAGGTTACTAGACGGGCAGGGTAACCTTAGGGTACAAAAGGGTAAATAGGATATAACCTAATTTAAATGAATTGGATTTATATTAATTTACATAAAAATAATTTATATAAAATAATTTTATTTTTTGCTAGTTCAAAATATGTTAAGTAACTCAAATTCTTGTGCATATCGCATCGATTAGTGTCATACAGTTAAATATATTGGGAAAATTTGGGTATATTTCGGATGGATAAAAAAAGTATGAAGGGACAAGGTTCGGGGGTAGGATAGAGTATCAATATATTCTCATACCCTACCCATGGGTGGCCGGATAGAGACAATTTCGCGTAAAGAATCGGGCAGGATATGGTATAGGGTCGGGTCATAATAGGGTAACCCTAAAGATAAAATTTTGTTAGGGTAAGTTGGAGAGGGGCTATAAGATTTTGGGTCTTTTAATTTTGTTAGTATAAAATTTTGTTAATTTTTTTTATTTTGTTAAGGTTTCATGTCGTATTTTATGTGAATATGTCTTAATTTTTCTTATGTTAACTCAAAGTAATAGAGTATTATCAATATCAACCACTTGACACACTTTGTTATTATAGGATAATCTTGAAGCCAAGAGTATAGGGACACATATGAAAGGAGCCATGACCTATTGTTATTTTTTAGTTTTTCAGATATACTTAGAATTTAAGGGAAATTCCCAGGTGGTTCTTAAGTCATGACAACATGGGATTCTTAAGTCTACTTGTCCTCCTCAACCAATTCTCCCCAAACTCATATGCAACATAAATTTCACTCTCTCTCTCCCCAAACCCCTTTCACCCCAACACCTCTCGGACGACTCCTTGTTCACCGTCTCTCTCCGTTTGAAGCGGATGTTATGAGACTGGCGGATATTATGCAGCCGTCTACGTGGGGTGGCGGATTTCTTTGGGTTTGGTTTCCTCCATTGCCGAGGTCGCTGTTTCACCGTTCATACTTTTCACCGCTTCCTCGTCTCCGGTGTGTATCCGTAGCACCGCTTGATTCTGAGTCGGTTGTTCATTCCTTTTGTGTTCTCATTCTCCTTCGTGGAGCTGCTGAGTGCGCGGGTGACTTCTTTTCCGTGTGCTTCTTTTGGACCGTCGGTGGTATTCTCGTCGGAGGTCCTTTCTTCGGTCTTCTGTTGCTGCGGCCTTGCTGCCGCAGCGGATTCTCTGTTCAGCTGCTTCTTCAAGTGCTGCGTTTTTGGCTGGTTTGTGTTCTGGCTGGTGTGCTTCGGCGGACAAGGTTCTGCGGCTGCGGTGGTTTCTTGGTGGCGGATGTTAGCTAGTTGAGCGGACGTCGCTGCTCCTTGTTCCGTTCTGCTTTGTTGGCGTCGTCTGGTTTTTCCATGCGACGTCTCCTGGTTTTGCCGCGTGTCCTCATGCGGTATTCCTTGTTGTCACACGCTCTTGCCACGTGTTCATGTTCAGCTTTGGTCCTATCTTTGTCACGTGGTCCTGCTATCATCTTACACGCTTGGCCTCCTCTTCCTTGTCACGTGTCTTTTTGACCTTTATTGACTCAGCTATTTTAACTTTTCGTTCATCTGTCGGGCTTACTTGGTTACGCTGGAGTCAATTAAAATTAGTCCCTGTTTGGTTTTGTCCCGAGGATATCCATTTAGATGTTCACTGTCGTCATATTTTATTATCACTGCGTTCTCGGAACCGGATCTTCACAGACATACTTTTATTTTCAGTACATTCTTGTACGTACCGAGGCAAAGTGCTCGGTTTAGTTTTCTGTTTGTCATTTCTATTTGTTTAGACTAGACTGGGTCAGACTAACTTTTGGTAGCCTTCAAAATTCTCGGATTGTACTATTAGCCTATAGCCTTTCATAAAAAAAACTCATATGTTGCATCTACTTCATGATGGGACAGTTTGAAAGTTCCATTAATTGCGCAATCACAACTTTACCAGGTGTCATTCTCTTGTAAAATAAAAGTAATATTATCACGGTAAAATTATCTCACACAAAAGCAGCAAGAAATCAGATAATAACCAATTTAACGTACCCTGAGAGTCCCGCTCATTTGACACTCAGGTTACTGTTTGCGAATCTGAAACCCAGCTGTAAACCTGTTGGATCAAATTGATCCAACAGTTCACATTTTACACTTGGTATAAATTTTTGTCTTATCTGCACATGTGACACTTTATGCATTTGCATTTGTGCACGTGACAGAAATTAATTAGATGAAAATTTTAAGATGGGTAGCAAATGAGCTGAACTCCCTAGTCCCTACCCTGATACTACTTTTTTATACATTTCTATCCAATTCTTAAACCCACAACCGCTATAAACTCTACTTATGAAAACTAATTTAATCAATTTGAAATTAAGAAAGAACACAACATGACCCTGCAGTGTGTATTATATGTTTAGCAATTTCAACACTCGAAGAGTACACTAAAAAGACGAAAAGTTTGGGCTTTACCGCCTCAAAACCTCTTAACTTTACCGCCTTTCTCGCCTCTGCACCGCTCCCTCACCGCTTCCTTCACCGCTTCCTTCACCGCCTTCCAACGTCCTCTCCTCTCATCATGCCTTCCTTCATCCTACTCTTACCTTGATTTGGTTATCCATCAAGATATATGTTGTTAGGATTCTTATTCAGGGGATTGTATGGTGATGTGATGAACTGCTGGTTTTCGTGTGGCATTGTGGCTTTTAGGTTAGCTGTAGTGATGGTGATGTGATGAACTGCTGAGTTCGATGAAGATGAGTTTGTAGATGGAGGTGACATAAATTAGATGGTGTTGATAGTTCGGACTTTCAAAAACTGGAGATTGAAACCTCTCTCGTAGGGTGAGCGGCTTTTTCGTATCTCTGGTTGATTGACCGTTCTGCTCATGTACCCTGGCAGTTTACTTGGATTTTGATTTGATTCGACTTGAGTGATGCTCCTTTTTAAGCTGGTTCTTTCTGGATCAAGCTTACACAATTGGACCAAGATGGATCAACTTTTGAGGTTATATTTTTAAAGTTCAATGGTTTCATCAATTATTATCACAGAAATCTTGGAAGTTCTGAATATCAGATTGGTCGTCAGTTATGTGCTCACTTGCTCAAAGTTCTGTCAATTTTTTACACATTCTTGTACGTACCGAGGCAAATGATTGGGTCTAGTCCTATAATTTCTATTCTTTATGTTTCGACTATTCCGAGTCAGGCTAAATTTCTATTTAGTTCTTCAAGTTCTTGGGTTATACTTTTAGGCTTTGCCCTTCTATCAAAAAAAGACGAGAAGTTTTAGGTATCCGACTTGAACACTATCAACTCGTATCAGCAATCATGCGCTATTGACTATTGTAAACAAACTTGTCGGACTTCGCTTAATTAATCTTGAAATTTGTTCTTAATTTCGAAACACTCAACTCAATTTTAGTTAAAATTAAATTTAGGAACACGTATTATAAAAATGCTAAACAATTGTTTGACAGTTTGATTTTAAATATGATAAAAATGTTAAAATGCTAAATTTTAAAATATATACATATTCTTCATATAGAAAGATAATAATCTAAATGAAAAATAGATTCCTTAAATTCTCTTATCCTATCAAATTGTTCAATTTACAAATCATGCGAATTTCTTCTTCCCGCTTTGAATTTTTTTCGCTCCCCGCTAGCAGTAAGCTGCATAACTTTCAACTCATGTGAGATTTTCAATTATTGGTGCATATTAGGTTTTTCTTTCGCGATGACAAACTCTGATAGGTTTGCAACAAATTCTGGGATTCGGTACGGCGCAGCTATTTACTGCGATGATCAAAAAGGCGTCACTTTGATGTTATTAACTATAACCCTACGTAATTTTGGATGAACCCTTTACCAAAATTATATAATTTTGGATCGCTGCAAATAGCTGTTGCAGCACTGGATCAGGATCTGAATCCCAAACTCTGATGTGTCCTCAAATATACATGTTTTCATTGATTTATAAGAATAAATTATATATTTTTTCATAGTTCCTATTTTAACATGCCAATAGTGATCCGTCTATTTCGATTTGCTTCATATCTTATGAATTTTGTTTCGTTGCTCAAATTATTATTGTTATTTGATCCATTTATTTGTGATGAAGAGTTTATTTATCAAGATATATGATATGATGCATTTATGGAGGAAAAATGGTTCAAATGAGTGAAGAATTCAGCAGAATTACAATCTGGACAGCTTGACCTCCGTTCCTTATACAGCTTGTACAGAACTCATATAAAGTCTAAATGAAGCAAGTTATATATCATTGGAAAGCTGATCAATAATCTACAACTCTCTAATTTATATCAAAGTCAAATTCTAAGGTTTAAAGGGTCAAAAATGCGTTTGAAGACAAAACAGAAGTCACCTATGTATGCTCTCGGTACTCTACCTAGTGTACCGAGCTGAATTTAGTTAGAAAGTTCAGCATTTTCACGATGGCTCGGTATGCTCGGTACGGAACCGAGGGTACCGAGCGTACCGACCTCTTTTTAACCTACACTATAAAAACACATTTTTTGGAATTTTAACAGAGAGGTGGATTGTACGGAGAAAGAGGAGACAAAACCAAAGAGAAAGAGACGTTCTCCATACGTGTAAAAGATCCAAAGGTGTATTAAATTTGATTTTCTTAAGCTTTAACATTGTGTAAATTGTATTTTGATTTCAATATATCATCGATGGATTTCTTTACAATGGATTAAGAGTAGTCTCTTGTTTCAAGATCTAATGGACCTTGTTTAATGTATTCAAAACTCTTGTATCAGTTTAGATGAGAGTTGAAATGATTTGTAAGATGATTTGTGTTCTTACTCATATTTTAATGACGGTGCATACTAGGTGTTTGATAAAATGCTTGTATGAACATAACTTGCTCTAGGTTTCATATCGTAGAGATTTAGAGTAATCATTGAGTAAAATTATCTAATTGTTTAGTGACTACGGAAGTAGCATTAGAGATTAGAAGAGTAGGCTTTTGATTTATCCGAGCTTTCACATTAATCACCATAACGGAACTTCGTGATTAATGTGATTGTATCGAGCAAGTCAACAAATCGGAAGAGTGAGACTTGAACTATATGAATCAATATTTAAGCTTGGCGAAATCTTGTTTTGAGTTGCGATTTAATAGTCGACTCCGAATCATTAGACATTTCATCATATTACTCTTATGATCATTGTTTTGATGCATTAGACTAGGAAAATTGGACTTTGAAATTTTCTTTATTGGATTGTATCTACTTTGAATACTCGTATTATCTATCCTCCCAAAAACATAACAAATATATATTGATTTTGATTTAGCTAGATTAAAGCTAAATCTTACATACATAGTGCACAAGTTTAGGTTTGCTCCTTGGAGGATCCGAATACTTTGATTTATAAATTGTTTTTGAATTGCATTTAAAATCTCTTAGTCACTGACTTTGAGGTACAAAAATACGCAACATCAAATAGCCACGTCATGTTAACAGAGTGTTAGAAAAAGCGAAACCATATATTTTTATGATAAGCAAAATATCCAACTGATATGGGCAATTGGGAACCAACTGGTGGTATTGCTTAGAGATGACATGACAGATGCGGCTAGGTCCCAGAGATGATCTATGTATCCATTTGCCCTCGTGAACTATGGTCACGGCCACGTGATGTTGTCATGCAGCTTGGACCAGCACCGTACGTAACAGGTGGTCTGTGCAGGAGATTAAGATTATCTATGTGAAAAGGAACAACTGGAACTAGAGGCTTGGACCAACGTGCTTTGCGAAAAGGATCGAACAACTGGAACTAGAGGTTGGCGTCCATGTGATGCAAACACTCCTATCAAACTAGGCTGTCGATGAGGGGCCAGTCCCAGTGGCGGATCCAGCGACTTTTGTAAGGGGGGTCGAAAATTATATCGCATCAAAATATAAAAATGTAAAATACAATTATACGTATATTTTAATTATTATTTTTAAATGTTTTGAATTACAAAATTTGATTATAATTATGTAAAAATAATAAAAATAACAACAATAAACCAGGCGCGAGTCAAACGTGAGACCTAAACAACCAAGCCCACACTCCAACCACCTCGCCACAAAGTAAATACTGACAAATTGCAACCAGTTTGAATTAGGGGTGTAACAAAGTAACCGGTCCCGGTATCGGTTCCAAACCGGGATTTACTCTAAAAACCGGGATTCGGGACTGTCCCGGTACCGAAAATTAGGTACCGTTACCGGGACCAGTACCCAGTGACTAAATCACCGGTTCCCGGTACCGGTAACGGATTTTACTATACCAAGCGCACGTCTCTTGATTTATCCAAGCGTACGCTTCTTCTATTTCCTCAAGCGTACGCGTACGCTTGGGGAAAGCTCTCGGACCCATTCTGGCACTCCAAGCGGACGCTCTTTTCTTTTCCCAAGCGCACGTATCTTGCTTTTATGATAAATCCTTGAACGTGCGCTTGGAAAAATTCAAGGGACGTACGCTTGGAATCTGAAAATCGGAACCGGGACCGGGATTCGGGACTGAAGGCATTACCCGGTCCCGGTACCGAAATTCGGGAAAAATTCGGGATTTTTTAGAACCGGGACCGGTTCCGGTTTCACCCCTAGTTTGAATTAGTATTATTAAGGCTTGAATTACAGAAAAACAATAAACGAAGAAAGGAAGTCTCGAACTCAGTTCTGCTGGTAAATTGACAGACTTTCAACCACTACACTACAATCAAGGGGGTCGGCCGACCCCCAAGACCCCTTTGGATCCGCCACTGGCCAGTCCTTAGGACTAGTAAAAATTAAGGCGAAGCTATTCAATTTCGGGTTGATATTCGATCAGACTTCTGATGGACACTATGACTCGATCTATAAACTTTTTTCGATAGAGGGCTAAACGTCAATGCCTAAACACCAATGATTCAAGGCGTTCACCATCTAGACAAAATATATGCGATCTAGTAAAACACAGCTTACACTCAGCAGCTTAGGATTTAGGTGAGTGAATAATTACACAATTGGAGTGGAGCAACCGTTTAAAAATGGGTCTAATTACCACCTCTCTCTCCCGAGATTCTCTTTTTTTTGGAGGGACATACACACTTAATCAATTACCTTGTATATTCTTGTAACACAATCTTATCATATATGAGCTGTCAAATGGATCATACAAGTGGATACATGTCCAACATCTTGTGTGGTGCTAATGTGGAGAGTGTGGGACTGCCACATCTACCATCACTACAACCCCGCCCCTTAAATACCCTGCTGCTCAAGCCTTAGTATGCTCACATTACTTTGTTACAAAAAATCATCCTAGAGAGACTGAGGGAAGCTTATTATGCTACATTCGCAGCATGTTTCATCAATTGATATATAACATTATTGTTGTTATCCTACGTGAGGTACTTAACTAGTTTTTGTACCTTGGTTATTGTTCTTCTCCTACAATGATAACTATATATTCATATATGACGGTTTAACTAAAACGTGTAGGATTTGTCGTTTGGACATGGCGAACAATTAGAAGAGAATATGGAATACTCATTTGAGCAAGATGGTATGGATAACCAACCCTACCAAAGTTGGTGGATTCATCTCAGGTTGACGGCCTCTACCTCGGACCTTCAGCCGGTTTAAGGATAAAAGGCGTATACTCACCTGACGTGACTAGGGGGCAAGAAAGCAATACTTATACACGCAAACAAATTACTAGAAGGTGTCAAATATATTTTAAATAGAGTGGATTCGACAATATAGAAACTAGCAGTTGATGCACAGTTAATTTGTGCATTTTGTTGTCAAATTTTTATTGTGAATTAAATGAATGACAATCACAGCACTTAATCAAATTTAACAAAAATTAAACGATAAAAGAAGGTGATTTTACCATGGTGGTCGTAGAAATGAAATTCTTAAGGTCTTCTTTTTGACTCGTACTTGCCTTTCCATGCAATTCGAGATTCCAATCATCTCTAAATTACACATTAACTGTTGTAAATAGGTTGGTAACTCAGAGAAACAATTTGCAGAATTTTTTTTGTTCGAGCATGTCAATTGTTGATCGTGTGTCCAAGGAACCTGTTGGGGACGTGTTCCTTGACACGGACGTGTCCTTAACACGTTCTCAGTTTTGATGTTGAAAACACTTAGCTAACATTCCATGACAATGCAGGATTAGGAAATATGCAGATTTGGAAATAAAACAGATTTGGTAAAAATCGTCTGTGGACGGGTCCGCAGACTGCACGAGGGCGTGCTGACGTGGCAGCAGAATATATCAGAAATATTCTGATATTCAATAAGTTTTTAGAATATTTTGTATTTTAGAAACTTATTGTTTAGAAGATATTTTTGATAATGATTACCTAACTAACCGATTTCTAAGTATAATATTTGATAATATTATATTTAGATAAGGTTGCCCTAACTAAATATTAAATATAATATTTTATATTATATTTAATATTAAGTTGCCCTAACTGATTTTTAAAAGATATTATATTTACTAATGTTACTATTATCTTTCTATGGCAGGGAGAGATTTTAGGAAGCAAGGGCTAGGGTTTTTGGTGATCATATAAATAGGACTTCAATGCTTTCATCAAGACAAGTCGGTCAATTGAAAGAGCAAACAAAGTCGTGTGATATCGTTGGTTGTTCGAGGCTATATTTCGCTCAAGGGTAGGCGAGTGGTGGACTCCGTATAGCTAGTATACAACAGCGGTATTGGTAGGACAATTCGAGTTGATTTGAGTTGCTAGACGTAGAGTTGTTACAACTGAGTTCCGGGCAGACTTTGGGAGTTTGTTGGCTGTACTAGGTGTAGACAATTGTACTAGGTAAGAACAAAAGTAATCAATAAAGAATTGTCTGAGAAATCCTTTCCGGTCGACTCCGGGAAGGTAGTGGTTTTCACCTGTTAGCACTGAGGTGCGGGTTTCCACTATACATCATCGAGTACGCGTACCTACTGTTCACTTATTATTTATTGTTTATTATTATCCTGTGCTACTTGATCTTGAGTACACGTTCACACTAGAGGACGTGTTCACAAGTGTCGAGAAGTGAACCAAGCTAACCGTAACGATCCAACAATTGGTATCAGAGCCCGGCTCTAGATTTCTTGTTTAGCTTGCAGGAACAGGTACAATGACGTCTCAGGGAGATTCATTCTGGAAACCGCCTATGCTGAAGGCCGGTGAATATGATTGGTGGGCCAGGGAGATGGAGCTCACGTTTGCTCACTAGATGGACAAGTATGGAGGGTTATAGAACAAGGACCATACAGAATTATGACTAAGGATACCCCTCCCGTGGAGAAGAAGAGAGAGGACTATAGCGATGCTGATTATAAGGCTCTCGAGAAAATAACCGTGCTATCAAAATCATTCTCCAAGCATTGTCCGACGCTGACCGCCGAATCTGCATCACTTACAAGACTGCTAAGGAGATGTGGATCGCTCTTAAGGACCTGTACTCAGGTAATGTTGATGTTCAAAGGAATAGGATCCTTGCTGTCTCAAAGGACTATGAGACAGCGGTGCAAGGGAAGAACGAGTCCCTGGAAGATTTTCTGGCTAGATTCAAAGGATATGTTGGACAGCTGCAGTTTCTTGGAGAAATATACCAACCTGGAAGTCACTCATCAATTCCTCGGAGCACTCAACTCAAAATGGGACAGTATTTCTATTGCGTTCCAAGCCCAGAGCGACATAAAGACTATCACTTTAGAGGAACTTGTAGCTCGTCTTCAGAGTAATGCTGGAATACATCAACGGAAGGTTGAAAGAAGAGAGCCGAACAAGTATGAAAAGGACAAGTCCCTGGCTTTGAAGATTGAGAAGGCTATGGAACTAGCTGAATCCGAAGAGATGCCCGAAGTGGAGGACGTCAATCTTGCTATGCTGACCCGTGCTTTCAAGTTCAATAAGTTCAGTAATAACAGCAACAAGAAAGCAGATAAGAACGCCACTGATAATGGGTCTGGAAAAGTCAACTGCTTCAGATGCGGAAAGCTAGGACATATAGCCAAGAATTGCAGAGTAAAGCTCCAGGATGCCATGAAGCCCGAACAGAACAGAAGAGCAATGATCGCAGCTTGGGGAGCATCGGATGAGGATACTGGAGAGGAATCTGAAGAGGAAACATGTCTGATGGCTCATCCTGAGGACGAGTCCCCTAAGGTAAAAATTCCTACTACTGCTAAAGAAAAATATGATCAAATGGCACTTGCTTTGCAGATAATGTTAGATACCAATGAGGAATTAGTAGCTGATATTGCCAAACGTGACGAACAAATCCAAGAAATGCAAGAAAACCTTGATGGATGGACGGAGAGATCTAATCGGTTCGAAAAGGAGCTGAAGAAAGGTAAACGGAGGTTATGTGATGGTCATGAGGATGAGATTAGAACATGAAGACAGTAATGAGACCCTATCACGAGAGAAGAAAGAAAAGGACGTGAGATTACTGCTCTCAAGGATAGGATCCGTACTAGAAGCTGACGCGGTCACACTGAACAAAGAGTTGGAGAAAGCTCGATCTGACCTAGAAACCAAGAAGGAAACTTGGCTTGCGGAATACAGAAAAGGAGAACTTGAAGCTGATTAAGAAGAGGTTCCGCAAAGGTATTGGACATGAACCGGTCAAACAAGCTCAGATGTATGCACCAACTCAGAAGAAAAAGGATAATGGACGTGACCCACCAGCTCAGCCTCATCCATTCCACAGAGAGACGAGCCAGCCCTCAGATATGGAAGAACAGGCCAATAACAGAGGACCATCTCGCATTGACTTCCAGTCCAGAATTGAGGACCAGTCCGTACCTGCTGGATACAGCAAGTACGTATCTTAAGGAACATACCGTATGCTGGCACTGTGGAAATACTGGCCATTACTGGTAAGCTGTCCTCAGAAGAAGAAGCTTCTAGAGAATGAGGAACTATGGACGGACATATGATGAACCTGTCCCCAGCAGAAGAAACAGAAGGAGACCAACTGAAACACATTATGGAACTGCTAGGAACAGACAGTCTGCTCAGAACAGAGAACCCGTCCCTACCCCAGACCAGTTCCTCACCCAGAACCAATCCTCAGACTACTCTAGGTCATCGAGGAGATTACATTCCGAGAGGAAAACCGAGAGCTACTCCTAGAAAGAAGATCGATTTAGCTCAATCCTGCTGCTGACACTAACATTATTACTACTTCTGCTGTTTTTTAAACCCAGTAAGCCCAAGCTTGTCTGGGTTCGTAAAAATTAACTTTTCTCTTGCAGGAAGAAGTGAAGTGCAGTCCCTGGTACATAGACAGCGGTGCGTCTGGACACATGACAGGAAACATGGACTGGTTTACTTCACTTCAGCAACATGTCGGAGGGAACGTGTCCTTCGGCAATAAGTCAGCAGGTGAGATATTCGGAATTGGAAAGGTACGTATTTCTGATAATATTGATATTGAGAATGTTAATCTAGTAGACAACTTGAAATACGATTTGCTTAGTGTCTCTCAGTTATGCCAAAATCATAAGAATAAAGTCACCTTTACTTCTGACGGTTGTGTTGTCAAGTGCATCAAAACTAAGCAGGTGATACTCAGAGGCATATGCAGAGGCAGGGTATACAAAGTTGATCCTAACTTTGTACCAGAGGGACAAATCTGTCTGTCCACAATCTCGGACGCGTCCGCACTTTGGCACAAGAGATTTGGACATGCAAATCAGAGGCTACTGTCCACGCTCTTCAAGAAAGATCTGGTAAGAGGACTGCCAAAGATTGATGACAACCTCCACTCCGTTTGCAGTGCGTGTTCGATGGGTAAGCAAACTCGCACATCATTCAAATCGAAAGCTAAGGTAAGCACTACTAGACCATTGGAACTTTCATATGGATATATGTGGTCCAATGCGCACCAGGAGTCGTGGAGGTAACAGATTTGTGTTGGTTATTGTTGATGATTACTCTCGTTATACTTGGGTTATATTTATTCAATCTAAAGATGAAGTTTTTGCAGAGTTTGAATCATGGCTAACCACTACTGAAAACCTACTGGACACGTCCTTAGTCTCTATACGTACTGACCATGGGACTGAGTTTGAAAATTCTCAGTTCCTAACTTTATGCAGGGAAAGAGGCATCACTCACAACTTCTCAGCACCACGTACACCACAGCAGAACGGTGTAGTGGAAAGAAAGAACCGAACGCTTGAAGACATGACCAGAACTCTACTCATATCCAGTGGTCTGCCTAAGAACTTCTGGGGGGAAGCGCTGAACGCATCATGCTATGTCTGAACAGAGTCTATCTGCAAAGGACTGGAAAAGACCCCGTATGAGTTGCTGAGAGGAAGGAAACCGAACGTGTCCCATCTAAGGGTTTTCGGATGTAAGGTATACATCCACAACAACGGGAAAGACAATCTGGGTTCGATCCAAGGAGTGATGAAGGTACATTTGTGGGATACTCCTCTCAGAGTCGAGCTTACAAAGTGTACAATCTGCGTCTGAGAAAGATTGAAGAGCATTCATGTTGTCTTCGATGAGGAAGTCATGGGAGGCAGTTGATTAAGGACGGAGATCACACTCCATTGGAATTTGAGGATGACTTCAGACTTGCTGCATGGGATCCTGAGATAGGACTTAATGAAGAATTGGCAGAACCTGAGAATCAGCAGAGGATCCGGACATGGTCGCAGGGGGAACACCAGTTGAGAACAATGATGAAGAGATGAGCAGGAAGGTGTCCCTGACAACGAACATGTCCCCGCTGATGCAGCAGAAGAAGACGAACTTCCCAACGACCTCAGCTAGAAGTAATTCCCAGAAGAAGTCTTCGAACTAGAACACCCTCAACCCGTCTGGAGGATTATGAGGTGTTCTGGGCAAAGGACGAGTCCCCAACCGATGATCACAGGGCTTCTGAACTCTCACCTTTATTAGATGAAGTAGATCATTTTTGTTTTAATGCTTTTGTTTCCCTTGCAGAGCCAAAGAAGGTTCAGATGCGCTCAAGGACCCACAATGGGTCAGTGCTATGCAAGAGGAACTTCATCAGTTCGAGAGGAACAAGGTGTGGAGGCTCGTACCTCGTCCGGAGGGTCGGAAGATCATAGGAACAAAGTGGGTGTTCCGTAACAAGCTGGATGATCAGGGAAACGTGGTGAGAAACAAAGCCAGGCTAGTGGTCAAAGGGTACAACCAACAAGAAGGAATCGACTATGATGAGACCTTTGCCCCCGTAGCCAGGTTAGAAGCAATCAGACTGTTAATAGCTTATTCTACTCACCATAATTTCAGGTTGCAACAAATGGACGTGAAGACGGCATTCCTCAATGGAGTCCTGAAGGAAGAAGTATACGTTGAGCAGACTCCCGGCTTTGAGGACCCGTCCAAACCTGACCATGTGTTCGTGCTGGATAAAGCCCTATATGGATTGAAGCAGGCACCCCGTGCCTGGTACGAGAGGCTTTCCCAGTTTCTCATGTCACATGGCTACGTAAGAGGTTTGGTAGATCAAACTTTGTTTTTACTCAGAGAAGGAAAGCATGTTTTAGTAGTTCAGATTTATGTTGATGATATTATCTTTGGTTCTACTAATGATGCTTTAGTTAAGAAGTTTACAGATCTATGTCCAGCGAATTCGAGATGAGTATGATGGGTGAATGAAGTTCTTTCTAGGACTTCAGGTTTCACAAGAAAAGAATGGTACTCGAATTCATCAGCAAAAATACCTCAGGGAAATGATCAAGAAGTTCGGACTAGAGTCAGCCAAGCCTATGGCGACCCATCTCACCGAACGAGTCCTTAGGAAAGGACGAGTCCTCACCAGAAGTAGATCAGACTCTCTACAGAGGGATGATCGGGTCTCTTCTGTACATAACTGCTAGTAGACCTGATATTATGTTTAGTGTATGTCTTTGTGCTCGATTTCAGGCAACCCCCGTGAGACACATCTGAAAGCAGTTAAGAGGATCTTGAAGTATTTGAAGGGAACTGAGGATCTTTCCCTGTGGTATCCCAAAGGAGGTAGTCTTGACTTAGTTGGTTATACTGACGCTGATTTTGCAGGTAATAAAGTTGATAGAAAGTCTACCTCCGGCATGGCTCAATTTCTGGGTTCTAGTCTTGTTTCTTGGGGATCAAAGAAACAGAATGCAGTGTCCCTGTCCACTGCTGAGGCCGAGTACATTGCAGCTGCTGCTGCTGTACTCAGCTCATATGGTTGAAACAACAATTGCGCGACTACGGTATTTCTGTATCTCAAATGCCTATCTATTGTGATAATACCAGTGCAATTAATATTCTAAGAACCCTGTTCAACATTCACGTACTAAGCATGTAGAGATAAAATATCATTTCTTGCGTGATTCTGTTGAAAAGAAAATAATAACCATGGAGTTTTGTAGAACAGAAGAACAAATTGCTGACATTTTTACTAAGGCGCTGAATCGTGAACCTTTTGAGAGGCTACGGATGGAGCTAGGTATGGTATCCTTCTCTAATTAATTGCCTATCCGTACTGAACTCGATGACTGGCTATGAATTGAATGGTGTAATATGCTAAGGTCAGTCGTTCATAATGTAAAATGTCTTGTTTATTCTGTTCATTGTGTGTGCCTGAGGACGTGTACCATGCTGAGTACTGGAACCATAGATACTAACGATTAATTGTTAAAGGCATATTGAGCATTTTCTTCGCAGCCCAAAGAACCCCTTCGGATATGTAGTACCCACATTACAAGCCTAATATGATGAAGGGAGTTCACAGCCAACCTTAGCCAACTCATAGTTGCGCTACTCCTATGAGCCCTTTGATCAAATTTCTGGAGTAGTCCTATGAGGTACAATTACAATTTTCTGATATATGGTTGTGTATGTCTGCTTTTTCGTGTGTGTTGCTTTTATTTTACCATTTGGGTACCCGTCCGCAACACACCACCCCTTGAAAGAATCAGAAAATCTGCTAAGTATTCTGGCGGGAAAATTGGAACGTTTTTGGCGGGAATTTCAGATAGAGATTATCAGATATTGGGAACAGCCTGCGCAGACAGTACGCGTCCAGTGACGTGTCATGCTTCCCATTCGGCCGCCAGTATTTATTGCAAAGGAGCAATTATTGTGTTTCCAATTTTTGAGGTAAATATTTGGAGCATCGAGACACATTAATTGTGGAATATTGGTCGATATTCGTGAGAGGCAAATATAGAAATCTTGGTATCATATAAGGGACTCGGTCACACAAAGAAATCATCACTCACAAACCCTAATTCTGATCAAGATCAAGAATCACCCAAGAAACACTCATGGCCTCCTCAAACTCGCTCTCAATGCCTCCTCTGCTCGCTCTCAAGGTCGCCTAGCGACAAATCTTCCTCCGCTGCTGATTCGGCAGCAGCTGCTAAGGATTGAAGGACCGCCGGCACCAACATCGCCGGTGGCTCCACTCAGTCCGGTGCAGCCTGCTGTGAAGAGGAGCACAGAGGAAGAGATCAGAACTGCCAATCACCCGCAAAGGACGCAGATCTGGGTGCGACAGTCCGCAAGGGCGGACTCGTTCGAGAATTGATGGCGAAATATCCCTGCTCCCTCGCGATTCTCCGCGAGCCACCCCAGCGAATCAGATGAGGTCGTTGCACTTAACTCCGACGACGTGCCGATAGCTCAGTTGGCGAAAGGAAAAGAAAAGAAAAAGAGGGTTAACACGGAATCGGAAGGGGAATCAATGTCCAGGAGACCTGGGCTGCGGAAGAGGACAAGATCCTCTGCTGCAGCAGCTGCGGCGACTCCTCCCAAGAAAGCAAGAAATCACTGCCACGAGGAAGAGCCGCGCCAAGTCCCCCCCAGTCGTGATACGGATGAGGACACAGATGAGGATGAAGCGCCAACGCAGATATGTCCGAAGGAGAATTGTGAAGGAGTTTGTTTCGATCCGGGTTCTTGAAAGGAAAAGAACATGATTGGGGTCTTGGAGCTGCTGAGATATCAGGGATGGGACAAGATTTTGATGAGAGATGGTGATGAATCGGTGTGGGAGTTCTATGGCTCCCTGAAATTTGAGGTCAAGGATAGAGGATTCATGGACGGATCCTATGCGCTGAACGGAGTTCGCGATCCTTCACACAGTGACATTGGAGAGCAATGGATCCAAGAACTATGGATATGGGGAGTACACTGGCAAGAGGTGGCCAGATGGGGTCAATCAGGAGGCGATTATGGGTCTCGTCAGTGAGGACCCGTCCCCCAAACGCAAATCCGGCACTACAAGGATGTCTCCCGATGCACGTCTACTGCACGCATTTCTGGTAAGGAACATTCTGCCGAGGAGTGAGAAGCACTCAGTGATCCAGATCCAAGACGCCGTTCTGTTGGAGAAAATCTTGAACAAGAGACAGATCAACCTAGGTCGCATTGTGATGAGCCACATGTGCAATATCAGAAGCCAAGAGAAGCATGGACTGGGTTATCCGTCGATTGTCAAGCGTCTACTGGGGAATCAAGGATCGTATGTGCCGAGGGGGAAAGAGATCTGCTGCACAAGGACACTGGACGAGGCCACGCTCAGCAAGTTGAGCCTCAGATATGCTCCGGACCAAGGATGGGTCCGTGATCAGGCAGAGTCGTCCTCCGCCGCTGCAGAAGCTGCCATGGATAAGTTCCTGTCCGCTGTTAAGGACGGGTTCGTTGAGCTGACAGAGAGGGTGGAAGAAATGGAACGTACCATGAGAGACATCTGTCAGAGGGTGACAGAGAGCTCAGACCACCAGGCAGAGCAGCTTGCAAACATTTGGCGTTTGGTCCGCCAACTGGTTCGCGACAAGGACGCTTCCAGTGCTCCCTCAGATGCTTAGCAGATCTGATTCAGCCCCTCCTTGAAAACCCTACCACATCAATCCCATCTTTTTGTTTTTCTTGTTCTGCTCCTTGTGCTTTTAATTTTCAATCGTTATATGTCTGTCTACCTGTGCTTGCGTGCCACTTCGTTTGGCACACCCTTTGAATTGAATAAATGGGATTGTTTTGCTTATGTGCTATTGGCTTTGTTATTACTCACATTCTTTTTGATGATGCCAAAAGGGGGAAGGTAGACAGGAAAAGCATTAACTGAGGGGGAACTTGTACTTAGTGACTGACGGTGTCACTTTGAGGGGGAACAGATTCAAGCTTTAGCGAATCTGTTCGTAATGGGTTATTGATGTTCGTATTAATATTGCTGGGTTATTAATACTGCTGGGATATATTTTGGGATAGGAGTTAGTATAACTCTGACACTTTTGGGATGCATGTTTAGTTTAGGAATTTATTCTTATAACTGAAACATTGCATATGCTGCCTCATACTTACACTTCTGTTTACATTGTGATCTTTTCCTGTCTAACGAAGAAGTGTTTGTCAACATCAAAAAGGGGGAATTTGTTGGGGACGTGTTCCTTGACACGGACGTGTCCTTAACACGTTCTCAGTTTTGATGTTGAAAACACTTAGCTAACATTCCATGACAATGCAGGATTAGGAAATATGCAGATTTGGAAATAAAACAGATTTGGTAAAAATCGTCTGTGGACGGGTCCGCAGACTGCACGAGAGCGTGCTGACGTGGCAGCAGAATATATCAGAAATATTCTGATATTCAATAAGTTTTTAGAATATTTTGTATTTTAGAAACTTTATTGTTTAGAAGATATTTTTGATAATGATTACCTAACTAACCGATTTCTAAGTATAATATTCGATAATATTATATTTAGATAAGGTTGCCCTAACTAAATATTAAATATAATATTTTATATTGTATTTAATATTAAGTTGCCCTAACTGATTTTTAAAGATATTATATTTACTAATGTTGCTATTATCTTTCTATGGCAGGGAGAGATTTTAGGAAGCAAGGGCTAGGGTTTTTGGTGATCATATAAATAGGACTTCAATGCTTTCATCTAGACAAGTCGGTCAATTGAAAGAGCAAACAAAGTCGTGTGATATCGTTGGTTGTTCGAGGCTATATTTCGCTCAAGGGTAAGCGAGTGGTGGACTCCGTATAGCTAGTATACAACAGCGGTATTTGGTAGGACAATTCGGAGTTGATTTGAGTTGCTAGACGTAGAGTTGTTACAACTGAGTTCCGGGCAGACTTTGGGAGTTTGTTGGCTGTACTAGGTGTAGACAATTGTACTAGGTAAGAACAAAAGTAATCAATAAAGAATTGTCTGAGAAATCCTTTCCGGTCGACTCCGGGAAGGTAGTGGTTTTCACCTGTTAGCACTGAGGTGCGGGTTTCCACTATACATCATCGAGTACGCGTACCTACTGTTCACTTCATTACTATTATTGTTTATTATTACTGATTTCCGCTGTGCTACTTGATCTTGAGTACACGTTCACACTAGAGGACGTGTTCACAAGTGTCGAGAAGTGAACCAAGCTAACCGTAACGATCCAACAGAACCGTTGAGAATCACTACGCCTGTTGGTTTATTTCTTTGGATTATATAAATTGTAACTTCAAAACAGATTATTGTTATCCAATAAAACCGTCAAAAAGGGTGTAATATGAAAAAATATGGCTTCAAGTTCTTAACCATTAATAGGATGGTTTCCCTTTTATATATAGAATAGATAATTATCATTACTGTCATGATGTTCTTACTATTGAATAGAGTGGCTTCGATGGGAGTGACCTCTCGCTGACATCAGAAAACAAACCATAAGTTTCTTTAATCCAATCATCAAATACTCATTAACTGATCTGTTTAAAAATGGAATCACCACAAAATGAAACTGAGCAAAATTTTCTTCACTACTAAAAATGACACTCAATATCATCTAATCGTTTTGGTAACACTCAGTATCAGTTGATTGAAGATGAAGGGTTTGAAATTGAGATCCAAAAGTTTGCTCCCTTTGCGGCGAATCTGAACTACAGACTTTAGATCCAAACTACGTCCTATGAACTTAAAACTATGTCGTTTACGGAAGCGGATCCGATACAGCGTACAACGGATTACAGGCGATTTTAATCAAAATTTTTATCTAATGTTTAATTGTATATAATTTTTAATTAGTAAATATAATATAAAAAATTCATAAAAATAGATAATTAATATTTTTATATTCTAAAACCCTATCTAACCACTAAACCCTTTACACGTGGCAAAAAATTTCCTAAATTATTAAATTTATATTGGCTGCAAATTGCTGTTTGCAGCACTGGATCCCATTCCGTCGTTTACGACGGTTCAATATTAATAAAATTCAATTTTAATAAAAAATGATGTTTATATATACTCGAGTTAAACTACGTAATTTATAATTAGCAACATCTGACTACACGTTGTACCAGATAGATATGGATTTGAAGGGTTGAATCTTGTTCCTTTGCTTTGTTGCATTAGAAACACTACTTTCGAATTGATATTAATTCCACAAGAAATAATGTTCAAAAAGATATCATTTGATTTTGTCCTTCAGAAATTTAAGGAAGAAAATGGATGTCCAAAATAATTCCACATAAAATAATGTTCAAAAGATATCATTTGGTTTTGTCCTTCAAAAATTTAAGGAAGAAATGGATGTCCAAAATAATTCCACGTGAAATAATGTTCAAAAGATATCATTTGGTTTTGTCCTTCAGAAATTTAAGGAAGAAAATGCATGTCCAAAATAAAAATATAAAGGTTTTTTTTGCCGAAAACTACTCTCTCAATAGCTCAATTTTAACGAAATCACCCCTTCAATTTTTTTGAGATAACCACCCATCAATTCCAAAATCATTAAATCGTGACACCTCATCGCCGATTCCGGCGTCTTTTCCCGCAAAATTGATCGTTGAATAAGTTGAAAATACAAAATCAATTAAAGATTAATGTTGAGAAATGTTTTGATTTGTTGAGTTTGAAGTGATATATTAAGGTTAGGGTTATGAGTTTTTGGATAGTTCAAGCATTGAACAAGAATAAAGTCTAATTAAGATTAAGGGTTTATTGCCGAAAACCACCTCTTATAGGGCGTAATTGCCGAAAACCGCCCCTTATACATTTTATTACCGAAAACCATCCGTTGTTCGTTTGACTTTTGTTGACCGACACATTTTAACGAAAAACGTTCAATTAGTGTTAAATCTCCGTTAGATGGATTAATTAGAAATTAATTATGTTAATTAATTAGGTTAATTCAATTAATTAGGTTACGTCCTATAAGGGGTGGTTTTCGGCAATTACGGCCTATAAGAGGTGGTTTTCGGCAATCTCCGACGGGTGGTTTAACCTAGTTGTTTGATGCACAATTATTTGCATATCGATTGAAATATATTACTATATTCTATATTAGACTATTTGTGCAACAATTGCTATATTCGATTGAAATAAAGTAAATATGAAAGAAGTTAGGGGTAAAATGAGACTCTTTATGTTTTATACATACGATAGATGGATATATATATATATATATAGAGGTTGTATCATGTGGATCCTCTCAATTTGGCGGACTCGTGGATCCCCTCTTGCACCCGTTGATTGCATTTTTTGGACGCACCAGATTGTGCCAACGCATTAATGAAGCATGTGACTTGCACGTGTACATTTGTCATGTGCACACGTGATATGCACATGACAAATACACATACGTGGCGCAATCTGATGCATCCAAAAAATGCAATCAACGGATGCAAGAGGGGATCCACGAGTCCACCAAATTGAGAGGATCCACATGATACAACCTCTATATATATATATCCATCTATCGTATGTATAAAGCACAAAGAGTCTCATTTTACCCCTAACTTCTTTCATATTTACTTTATTTCAATCGAATATAGTAATTGTTGCACAAAGAGTCTAATATAGAATATAGTAATATATTTCAATCGATATGCAAATAATTGTGCATCAAACAACTAGGTTAAACCACCCGTCGGAGATTGACAAAAACCACCTCTTATAGGCCGTAATTGCCGAAAACCACCCCTTATAAGACGTAGCCTAATTAATTGAATTAACCCAATTAATTAACCTAATTAGTGTCTAATTAATCCATCTAACGGAGATTTAACACTAATTGAACGTTTTTCGTTAAAATGTGTCGGTCAATAAAAGTCAAACGAACAACGGGTGGTTTTCGGCAATAAAATGTATAAAGTGCGGTTTTCGGCAATTACGTCCTATAAGAGGTGGTTTTCGGCAATAATCCCTAAGATTAATGGTATTATTTGATAAGTATATGAATGAAAATTTCAATTTAAAGCATGGTCAACTTTGTCAACGACCAGTTTTTCGGCAAAATATGTCGTAGCCGGCATAGAGGTGTCATAATTAAACGACATTGGAATTGATGGGTGGTTATCTCAAAAAAATTGAAGGGATGGTTTCATTAAAATTGAACAATTAAGAGGATACTTTCGGCAAAAAATATAAATTATCTTATTGGCTTTCAATATAAAATGATGTTTCAAAAAAGTATGATGAACTAGATTCAGTAAATTGGAAACAGCACTGCTCATTGCCCAACTCACCCAGATAAGCGAGAACCCTAGCTTGTCTTCATGATTCCGATTACTCTAGCCGTTCGATCAATATTTTACAAGAATATAGCAAAAGTAACCCAATGTCCTTTTTCAGAAAACATAATGCAATCTCAATATTACAAAATCATGATTCTCATTGCTCTGCTAGTGGAAGGAGGATGAGAAAATATAATGCAGTGAGAGATGTGTTATTCATTTTTCAGGGAGACTAAAATGGGGCATAAACTGAATTTCTATGATGAAATGAATTACAACTTTATTATTTGACTTATCCGTCATCAACTTTTGATTTATATCCCCATATATAAATGTTTTCATTGATGTATCAAAAAATGTTTTCATTGATTTATAAGAATAAATAGTATATATTTTTCATAGTTCCTATTTTAACATAGTTGCCACGTCATATTAGCACAATCAGGGCCCACAATAAATTTTATTAAATTTCAATAGATAAAAAATAGATACGGTGATATTTATAACTTTAATGTATTATAAAATTTTAATAAAATTTTTAATTTAAAACTGGCCAAAACTGATTTTATTAGTATTAGATTTAAGATTTTATTTTCAACCAATTTCATTTGATTAAAGTTTTTATTTTTTTATTATAAATAAAAATATACAGTACATGAATTGAAAATACGTATGTTATGATACTATTCAACCTAACTCATTATATAAAACACATCTATGTTGTATAAACTTCAACGTTTTCTTTTATGATACATGAGATTTATACCATTAGAGTTTGAATCACGAGAGACTTTAAAGATTTGTAAGACATGAGAATGACGGTCGACATTAATCGTTGGATAAATAGAAATCAACGATTGAGCCGATGTTCTTCCGTTTCACAAAACTTATTTGTTCTCCCAGAACCTAATTCCATACGATTAAATTATTAAGTATAGTGAAATATGAAACATTCAATTAAAATTTAGAAATGCCATTAAAAAGTATTGTTACAATTTTTTTAAATTTATTTTATGTTGCCTCCTATAAAGAAATTTCTAGATCCGCCGCTGAACACAATGCTAGAAAAAGCAAAACCATATATTTTATGATAAGCAAAACATCCAACTGATATGACGAACCAGTGAACATATAGTTGTACTGCTTGGAGATGACTTGATGCGGCTGGGTCCCAAAGATGGTCTATCAGGCTATTTGCCCTCGTGAACTATGGTCGCGGCCACGTGATGTTGTCATGCAGGCTTGGACCAGCACCGCAACATTTGGTTTGTGAAGGAAAAGACTACCTATCGGCCATTGGCCAACGTTTTTTGCGAAAAGGAACAACGTACATGCAAACACTCCTATCAAACTAGGCTGTGGATGATATTCACAAGTTAGGAGACCCCTGAAGGTAAGTGTGATCTCTTAAAGAGTACGAAACGTGGTTAGATCTCTTAAGAGGCAAGGCAGTAACATTGACGAGGACGGCCCGGGTCATGTCAAAAAATAAAGCTCGAGTTCTTTTATTCGTGTTAATTTGCGACATACCACTATTCATCAGAATGGATAAGATTTGAAAAAATTATGAAGTTCATGTGTTCTAATCATGAACACATATTTATAGTTGAGCACTTTGAAAAAACACAGGCATTTGAATTTGACAGTTATTATTTTATTAAATTTCATCTGTTAGATTATTACAGTAATAATCAATTATCGAGACTGCGTTTCACAAATAATTATACGCCATTCTCAAACTTTCTTTAAAATATTTTATATATATTTTTTTAAATCTTTACCTGCATGTACTAATATTGAAATATATAGTAGGTTAGGTCGGACTTGTTCGAGATTTGCAGGTCATGACGATGGGCATGTCCTTAGGACTTGTAACAAAGCCGATGCTCCCCATATTCAATTTCAGGCTACTATTCGATCAGGCTTCTGATGGACGCATTGGCTAGACATGAATGATTCAAGCCATTCATCATCTAGAGAAATATATGCGATCTAGTAAAACACAGTTAGCTTACACTCGAATCTTAGGACTTAGGTGAGTAAAAGATTACACAATTGGAGTGGAGCAACCGTTTAAAAATGGGTCTAATTACCATCTCTCCTTCGAGATTCTCTTTTTTTGGAGGGACACGCAATCAATTAATTTACCTTGTAGACTTTAGAAACACAATCTTATTCATATATGAGCTGGCAAATGGATCGTACAAGTGGGGATACGTACATGTCCGGCATCTTGTGTGGTGATAAAATGGATAGTGTGGCACTGCCACATCTACTATCACTACAACCCCGCTCCTTAAATACCCTGCTGCTAAAGCCTTAGTATGCTCACATTACATGCTACAAAAATCATACTACAGAGACTGAGGAAGCTTATTATTCTACATTCGCAGGATGTTTTGGTTGATATACAGAGAACTGTTATCCTACGTGAGGTACTTGATTAGTTTTTGTACCTTCGTTATTGCTCTTCTCCTACAATGATAACTATTCATATAAGCCGGTTTTACTAAAACGTGTAGGATTTGTTGTTTGGACACGGAGACCCATTAGAAGAGAATATGGAATACTCATTTGAGCAAGATGGTATGGGTGACCAACCCTACCAAAGGTGGTGGATTCATCTCAGGTTGACGGCCTCTACCTCGGACCTTCAGCCGGTTTAAGGATAGAAGGCGTACTCACCTGATGTGACTAGGGGGGCAAGAAAACAATACTTATACGCACGAAAAAATTACTAGAATGGGTTACATATATTTTTATATAGAGTGGATGGGCGTTATAGAAATAATTGTCATTACTGTCGTGATGTTCTTATAACTGAATAGAGTGGATTCGATGACATGAGAAAAAAACGAAAAAAATAACCATTTTCTCAATAGCTAAATTTTAACGAAATCATCCCTTCAATTTTTTTGAGATAGCCACCCATCAATTCCAAAATTATTAAATCGTAACACCCCATCGCCGGTTCCGGCGTCCTTTGGTTGAGAAATGATATTATTTGTTTTAATTCTACTTGGAACCCTAAAAAAATTAATCTAATAACATCATTACCTAAAAACAAAATCAATTAAATATTAATGTTGAGAAATGTTTTGATTTGTTGAGTTTGAAGTTATGAGTTTTTGGATAGTTCAATCACAATTGAACAAGAAGAAAGCCTAAATAAGGTTAATGATATTTTTTGATAAGTATATTAATGAAAAAATTCGATTTAAAGCATGTTCAACTTAGTCAACGATGGATGATTATCTCAAAAAAAGAGGTAATTTCATTAAATTAAACTATCGAGAAGATGATTTTCGACAAAAATATAAATTATCTTATTGACTTTCAAGTTTCAATATAAAATGATGTTTCAAATAAAGTATGATGAACTAGTTTCAGTAAATTGGAAAAAGCACAGCCCATTACCCAACTCACCCAGATCAACAAGAACTCTAGCTTGTCTTCATGATTCCGACTACTCTAGCCGTTCGTTCGATCCACATGTTGTTACCAGAATATAATAAAAGTAACCCAATGTCCTTTTCAAAAAACATAATCCAATCTCAAAAATACAGAATCAAGCAAGTATTTGTCCAGAGAGTTTCAAACCAATAATGTTTATTATACATTTTAATCCACTCAAGCAAGATGTCCTGTTTTTATGAACCAATCAAGCCACAAAATCACACAGCGTTTCGAAACAAAACATTAGCATCATCGTAAAAAATCACAACATGGTTTGATGAGAGGGAGGCGCCATAGTCTGCATCTGTTGCTGCTGCTGCATCCTCTGAATATTTGCATGCCATCCTATTCAATTTAGTATACACAACATTAAAAATGAAACTTAAAATTCCAATGTAATACTCATAATTATGAATAGCATCTTTGATACCGATTGTTGGATCGATCCCTCTGTTTACAAGTTCCCTGTGCATTTGACATAATGCGCAAAGCTCACACATGAAATGTGTCAGCCAGTCTGGTGCAGGGGACTCCATCAATTCATATTTGGCACGGAGTTTCGTTCGATAGGAGCACGATAACAAGCATGGACACCATATCCAAAACCAGACGCAACTGTACATCGTTGCATGTGTTGCACAACCTGCATTTTTATCAGAAAATCAACAAATTGTTTACAACAGAAGAACATAAACTAATTTTTGTTCTGATAAGTTTTGAAATGTTCTTACTAGTGCTGCCTTGGTCGAGGATCTCCGCAACTTGCCCAAAAGTCACGCAAGGAACGCAGAATGTGATGAAAGCTAAATATGAACAAAATGTTTTATCAATTTTACACCTTACAGAGGAGTTGTATTTACAAGCATTCACAAACTGAAGAAAAACGAGTAGTGCAGGGTTTTACTGTTTGTTGGGTCATCGAAACAGTCGAACAGCCCTGTCGACCACGGCACACTGTAACTAGGAATCTAAAAATAGTTCAATCAAATCAGAAGTTACATAAAATTATCACCAAAAAAGACTTCAATGTAATATAAAGAAAATGACTCACTGGAATTTGAGGAGGTGTTGGCGAATGGATGTACTGCGGCTTGATAGGAGGCCCTCCGGGTGTTTGGCTAAATCCGGGATGCTGATTAAACTGTTGATATGCAGGTTGACCTGGAGCAGGAGGGTTATTAGTTTGCTGTTGATGTTGAACTTGTGGTCCTTGTTGGAAGTGCATGTTATTAGGTTGTTGCTGAGGCACATGTGGAAGATGTTCAGGTGCAAATCCTGGCTGCGGTCCAGGAATAGGACCAGAGACTGGTGGTGGGGGTGCACTAGCCGTAAACTTGGGCGTCTGAGGCGCAGAAACTGGCTTGTTGTCCGAGCCAGCCATACCATGCCCCATTGATGAAGTTCGCTATAAATGATTTTATTTGAAATGGAGACTATATTTATACACAATCAACCATGGAGTTTTCTAACAGCAAGAAATAGTATTTGTTTTGTTAAAAAATGTTGGACTGCCATTCGACTAGTAATGATGGAGCTCATTACCTGAAAGATGCTCTATAGATAATTAGAGATGTCCTTCAGACGTGCATTACACAACTACGCTGATATATGTATTAGCTGGTGATCGAAGTATGAATTTCAATGTGAGGTGTAAACTGAGCAACTTGGAGAAACACCTTTTCTTGGAGTTGTTCAGTAAATGTCAATGCATGTTAACTAATAACTAGTTTTTTGTCATATGATCAAGAATGATATGAAATGAAAGTTTTTTATTGAGTCAAATTATTAGGACAAAGTCTGAGTTTAGGAACAAAAAATGGACTTAGTTTTTTTTTGCTTAAGAAAATGGACTTAGTTTTGTAGGGCTAGTAGTGGGTGACAATGCAGCCATCATAACTACCAAATCATTAAGTTTTGGACTAAATATTATAGGGATATCAAATTGCAAATTTGAGCTGTAGAGGAAAGTTTAGCTATCTAAGTCATCGGCTGAGCTGCCACCATGCCAAGAACCCTCTCCAGTGCATTTGCTTTAGCTTCGGATTCGGATCTAATGATGCCTACTCCTCGCTTCATGAACTCCATATGTCAAAATGGAATGTGATATCAATTCCATTTAGTGCGTATAACTTTGGATGGATATGTATCAATTATAGAAACTGTGATATCTCCATAGAATGTGGATCTAAATTAATGTATCATGTATATATACGTACACATCTCTTAATAATAAACTATTCTCCTTTGAATCATTTGCTCTTTTATCACTCTCTGTTTTTCATGGTATCAGCGCAGGATTGATTTCTGGCTTTTGATTTCTTGCTGCACTTTATTCTTCTCGTGTAGCGCATCATGTCCAACGTTGATTCTACACCAACAAATCAAAACTCAGTTTCATCGAAAGCTGATTTCAATTCCGATCATTTACGATCGGACATCTCCAATCCATATTTTACTCATCATTCTGATCATCCAGGATTGATTCTTGTTTCCAAACCTTTAAATGGAGATAATTACACTTCATGGAGAAGAGCTATGACTTTAGCCCTCAATTCCAAGAATAAAATGGGATTTGTTGATGGATCCATCAGTGCTCCAAACAAGATGGAAAATTTTGAGGCTTATGCCATATGGTCAAGATGCAATGACATGGTACACTCGTGGATTGTTAACACAGTGAGTCAAGAAATTGCAGATAGCATCATTTATTATTCTTCAGCTTTTGAAGCTTGGGATGATCTTGCCGAAAGATTTTCACAGGGAAATGCACCTCGAGTGTTTGAAATTCAACGAGATATCGCATCCTTGCGTCAGGAGCAGATGTCGGTCTCGGCCTATTACACCAAGTTAAAAGGTTTATGGGATGAACTAGCTTCTTATTGTAATGTTGTTCCTGATCAACAACAGTTAATGCAATTCCTAATGGGCTTAAACGAAACATACAATTCTGTTAGAGGACAAATTCTATTGATGAGTCCTTTACCCACTACTCGAAAAGCATATGCTGCTGTGTCTCAAGAAGAAAAACAAAGATCTATATCCATTGGTCATATTTCTGGAGAAGTTGACGGCGCCGCAGCCATGGCTGTGAGACACTCTTCATTTGATAAACGAAATTCAAAGAGCAAGTCACAACAAGATCGACGGAATGGATCTGAAAGAGGACGACCATTTTGCAGTCATTGTAATGAGAAAACACATTGGGTGCAAACTTGTTGGAAATTAATTGGATATCCGCCAAATCATCCGAAAGCAAAACATCACCCACAAAAGCAAGAAGCAAGTTCAAACACAAGTGTTGATTGGGATCCGGGAAACCAAAAAAGTTTTAAAGTATCTGCTAATCAAGTGAAGCACATAACTCGAGAGAATGAGCCAAGTTTTACTTTGACTGAGTCTCAATTTGAAAAGTTCATGGCTGCCTTTGGAAAGAGTAATTATGGACAAGCTTCTGCTCAAAAAGCAAACATGGTAACAAAAGAGGAGCAACCAGGTTTGTTGCAAATTAAAAATTATAATTGGATTATTGACAGTGGTGCAACTGACCACATTACATCTTCATCTCAGTTGATAAATAGATCTAAACATGATTCATCTGTTTTATTACCAAGTGGAGAGCATACCAAGATAGAATCAAAAGGATCAGTGCCCCTGAAGCATGGTTTATCAACTCCATGATGTCTTATCTGTCCCTCGTTTTAAAGTTGATTATTGTCTGTTAGCCGACTGACAAGGAATTTAAACTGCTCAATAACCTTTTACCCATATTGGTGTATTTTGCAGGACCTAGCAACGAGGAAGATGATTGGTTTGGGTAAACAACGCAACGGGTTATACTTTTTAAAAGCGATGGCATCAAAACCTCCTACAAACCGTCACCCTTTATCCATCTGCTAGTAACATTGCACTCACTGCTTGCAATCTAGCCTTTCCTCTACCGATTTATGGCATTCTAGATTGGGTCATACATCATCTCATTGCTTGAAATTTATTGGTAAGAATTATTTGAATTTATCATTTGAATCAAATAAAGATTGTCATACTTGTCCTTTGGCAAAACAGACTCGCCTTCCTTTTTCAAGTAGCACAATTTCATCAACTCACCCTTTTGAGCTTATTCATTGTGATATTTGGGGTAGATACCGACACTCGTCCCTTACGGGTGCACACTACTTCCTCACTATAGTTGATGACTTCACCCGTTTTACTTGGATTTTCTTGATGCGCTATAAAGATGAGACACAACTCTCATCAAAAGATTTTTTACTCATGTTGTCACACAATTTGGATTTCATATCAAAACTCTTCGTAGTGACAATGGCAGCGAGTTTGTTTCACTTCGTCCCTTTTTCAAGAAAATGGAGTTGTTTTTCAAACATCATGCGTTTACACTCCTCAACAAAATGGGGTTGTGGAACGTAAACATCGTCACATACTCCAAGTGGCACGTGCTCTAAAATTTCAAGCTCATTTACCTTCTCAATTTTGGGGTGAATGTGTTTTGACTGCAGTGCACATTATAAACCGCTTGCCAACACCTCTTTTGCATTATAAAACCCTTTTGAGCTCCTACACTCTAAACCTCCTTCATTTTTTCACCTTCGAGTTTTCGGGTGTCTAGCGTACGCTACAAATGTCCGTCCATCACACAAATTTGATCCTCGTGCCGTTCCCTCTATTTTTATTGGGTATCCTGTTGGTCAAAAAGCTTATAAGTTGTATGACTTATCTACAAAAAGGATTTTTACAAGTAGAGACGTCAAATTCTTTGAGCATATCTTTCCATACTCTTCTTGTACACAGAATTTTAAAGGCCAATTACATCATTTGACCGACGATGGAGAACCTAATCCTTTGCCTCTTCCACCTACTGATATTACACAGGAACCTGATGTGTCCCTTTATCCTTTAAACACTGCCACCTCATCTACTCCAAACTCTAAGCCCACTGCACACTCTAAGCCCACTACAAACTCTAAGCCCACTACAAACTCTTCCCCGACCCCATTATCAACTCCTTTAACACAACCATCTTCACATTTGAATGACGAATCAATCATTCCATCTGAGACTGATCCAAACCTTCACCACCAGCCATCTCTTCGTCGTAGTGAGCGAATTTCTCATCCACCAGTGAAATTACAAGACTATCTTTGTAAACTCAATGCAGTTTTACCCATCCAATCATCTTATCTCTTGTCGGGTCCGACCAAAGGCACAAGGTATCCTCTGTGCAATTACATCTCTTATCATCGATATAATCCTAATTTTCAGTCATTCATTGGAAATTTAGATATTGTTCGTGAACCCAAGTCATATTCAGAGGCAGTTGCAATTCCAGAATGGAGAGATGCAATGAAAAAGGAACTGGATGCTCTTCAAATAAATGGTACTTGGTCTTTAACCACTCTTCCTGCAGGAAAAGTACCTATTGGTTGTCGATGGGTGTATAAAGTGAAATTAAAGTCTGATGGCTCTATTGAACGTTACAAGGCTCGATTGGTAGCTAAAGGTTATACACAATTGGAAGGAGTAGATTATGAAGATACTTTCTCACCAACTGCTCGTATTGTTACTGTTCGTTGTGTGCTTGCATTGGCTGCCTCCAAGAGTTGGCCGTTATATCAGTTGGATGTTAATAATGCGTTTCTTCACGGTGACCTCCATGAGGAAATTTATATGTCTCCGCCGCCCGGTCTTCGGAGCCAGGGGGAGAATCAAGTATGTCGTTTGCATAAATATCTTTATGGTTTAAAGCAAGCTTCTCGTCAATGGTTTTCAAAATTTTCTGATTGTATTTGTTCGGCTGGCTTCGTACAATCAAAGGCAGATTACTCTCTCTTTATTCGCAGCAAAGGAAGGTCCCTTATTATATTATTAATATATGTGGATGATATTGTAATTACCGGTAATGATGCAGTGGGTATTCAAGAGGTGAAGAAATTTTTACATACAAGATTTAGTTTGAAAGATCTTGGCTCACTAAAATATTTTCTCGGTATTGAGATAGCTAATGCAAAGAAAGGGCTATTTATTTCTCAACGGAAATATGCATTACAAATTATTGAGGATGCAGGACTATCCGGAGCTGCGCCAACCGATACGCCAATGGAGCGGAACTTGCATTTGTCGGATAAAACCAAATTGTTAAAAAATCCAGCAAAGTACAGAAGACTTGTGGGAAGGCTAATATATCTCACTGTATCAAGACCCGACATTACTTATTCAGTACATATGTTGAGTAGGTTTATGCATCAGCCAAGGAAAGAGCATTGGGAGGCAGCACTACGTGTTGTAAGATATTTGAAATCAACTCCAGGTCAGGGTTTGTTTTTCCTTCTGATAATGACTTGAGGCTTAGAGCTTTTAGTGACTCAGATTGGGCAGGCTGCCCACTTACACGAAGATCGACTACAGGATATTGTGTCTTCTTGGGACAAGCTTTGATCTCGTGGAAATCGAAACGACAGAAAACAGTATCTCTTTCTTCTGCTGAAGCGGAATATCGTGCAATGACCGGTGCATGTTGTGAATTGACATGGTTGCGTAGCTTGCTTAAAGACCTACATATTTTACACCCAAAGTCGGCTTTACTGTATTGCGATAATAAGGCAGCTTTACACATAGCTTCTAATCCGGTATTTCACGAACGTACTAGGCATATTGAGATGGACTGTCACTTCATAAGAGATAAGATTGAAGATGGCACAGTACAAACATCATTTGTAAACTCTGCAAATCAACTTGCAGACTTGATGACAAAGCCGGTTGGCAAAGAAATCTTCATTCCGATGATTCATAAGTTGGGAGTAAGAAACATCCACTCTCCAACTTAGGGGGAGTGTCAAAATGGAATGTGATATCAATTCCATTTAGTGCGTATAACTTTGGATGGATATGTATCAATTATAGAAACTGTGATATCTCCATAGAATGTGGATCTAAATTAATGTATCATGTATATATACGTACACAACTCTTAATAATAAACTATTCTCCTTTGAATCATTTGCTCTTTTATCACTCTCTGTTTTTCACCATATACCTTCTTTGAAGCTTACCTGACGTTACAATAAGATGCCTAAGTATTGAATCATAACTGGCTTAAGAGGTAGGATCAAGTGATACAAGTAAATAAGTGTGAGACCAATGAACACCATCTCACTCGTTCATTTTTATCAATGAATGGATGAGATTAAAAGATTAAAAACTACTTATCTCAAACGCCCCGCATTTTGCGCTCACTTGTCTCCTACTTTAATTAAATAAATATATTTAATCAAAACCGTTAGATTTATCAAAATAAACAGTTGTGATTATGTCTACCATCTCACAAAAAGATACCAGCTTAATGAACAAAAAATGTATGTAAAGATGTAGGAGATATTTATTTTTAAATATGAAGAAAATCTTTTTTCGCAAGCCAATTTTAGTGTCATATGTACATGAGTAGTTCAATTCTGGATAAAATTCGTGTAAAGTATCTATTCGAACGTTAAAATTGATCGAGTATCGAGTGAGTTGTCAATATTTTGAATTTGTATAAAATACGTGAAGTTTGAGTCCACTGAGAATGAATGTCAAAAGTTGTTGGTTTCTTAAAAACCACATCGTGGGATAAAAAATGCTTGACTAATTATATATATTTATAGAGGATACACAAGGCACCACCCCACACAATCTAAAATGCGATGAAGAAACGTTATGCGAGTCAATTAGACAACCAACAGATTTCAACACCCAAAGAAGGTACGAAAATAAGGTCGGGTACAACAAAGATTTGTATGACCAAGTATCAGGGTAAAGTTCTAGGAGGGCGATTAACTTTGCGTAAGACGGTAGGACACAATCTCGACCATTCATCAATTATAATCTAACGGTTGAGATTTAGAGTGAAATAACCGCCAAATCCAACCGCCTCGTATTTTTCTCAATTCAACCGCCTAGTGTAATTAAAACTCAACTTTAATCTCAACCGTCTATTTATTAAAATCAATGGCTCAGATTTCGTCCTCTTGTCTTACATATGTATAATGTCTCACATGATCTCAAGTCTCAACCCCCAAGTATCATATCCCATCTTTGTTTTGAAACTTATTGAACCCAAAAGAGATTATTTTGAACAAATGGCGCACAACAGTTTCCATAGGGCCAACAATTCCCAAGAGAGAAGGATATTTTGATTAAGAAATGAGAGGGCATCCATGTTTGGGAACCGGCTAAGAGGCGACTGAAAGATTTAAAAGTTTGAAATGGTCATATTCACGGGAAAGGATGTGAACGAATGGAACTTCAAAGCCAAACAATATTTTCAAGTAAACATGATGAATGAACGAGAGGCGTTTGTAGCAGCAACGATGTCAGCAACTCAAGGACTTAATCGCTAAAGACCAACTCTACACTAACGCGAGGGCTGTCAGTGAGGCCCTAATTGACCCACTCAAGGCCACCTTTGAAGGGCAGCAAGTGACCTACATGAACTCACAGCAGCATGCCCGAATATCAATGCAAAAGACCTTGCTGCCAAGGCATTCAATAAACAACCAACTGAGTCCTTCAATGAAAAGCAAATCAAAGTCATTTTCTTCAATGAAGCACCTGCCCAAGCCATCAAGAAACTTGGTCAGCATCAAATTAAGGTCATAACAATCACCTTTTACCCACCTCTTAATATCCCAACAGTTATATTGACCGATCCACAAAAGAAGGCCCCAACAGCTAGTCAGCTGGTCATCAAATGGCACCAACAACTCTTTTTGACCAAGGACCAGCCACTAAATGTGCAATGTGCGTCAGTTACTCAAGACCCAACCTAGTATAAAAGGAGCAGGTCACATCTCATTATTTCATCATCCAACTATCTATAAAATATCCAGCAATATGTCTCTTAGTTATCATTTAGAATAATCTGGACAACGCCCATATCTCATTTCATCATCCAACTATCTATAAAATATCCAGCAATGTGTCTCTTAGTTAACATTTAGAATAATCTGGACAACGCCCATAGTTATCGTAGTAGTAGAGTAGTATCGTAATAAGGCCTTCGACCAAAGTATTATCCTAGCTTTGTAGTGGTCTAGCACTCACACTTTCCATCATTCAATTATTCCAGCAACCTTTATTTCACCACATTTCTCCGTATCATTCCCCACTGATCCGTGCACTCAGCCTACTAACCACATCCTTTCCGAATTCTTTTCGGTGAATTTCTCACAAAGTCCTCACTTTCAAACTTGAGGGTGGCCATATCTGCATACCAAATGAGAATTCGAGAATTTTGAAGCCAGTATCGTAATCAGGAAGTCCTCATTAGCCAAAGTAGTCTTAACCCCTTAGCTGGTGATCAAAGTATACATTTAAATGTGAAATGGTAAATATAGTAACTTTGGAGTTTGGAGTTGTTAAGTAAATGTCAATGCATGTTCACTAGTCTTGTCAAGAATGATATGAAGTGAATCAAATTATTTGGACTTAAGTTTGAGGAAGGTTATTTGTGAAATTACTAGATATATTTGTGGAAGGTTAATATGGGTTGTGTTGAATATGGTTTTTTAATCTTTGTGGATGTTTGGTCAGTGTCCCGTGACTCTTTCTTTGAATGAAATCACATTTTCATTTAAAAAAATATTTAGCAAACTCAACAAAATAGGATCTTTGATCTCCACCGATCTTCTATTACTGTTGTCTGTTTAGTAATTTAGTTTTAATACACTGTGTTTGTTTACAGCATATTTGATCAGAGATATGTACCAATTGCGTTACCTTAATAGCTTAGAGCATACCCACCCAAAAACATAACCCATTCATTCTTTAAGAGAAATTGCTTTTGCTATCACAATTATTTTCAGGAACAAAAGCTATTTTTGAGTAATTTTTTCTCAAACAATTCTTCATTGATAACCTACCAAAAATTTCATTGAAGAAAGTTTTCTAAATATGCCATAGTCTAAAGAATAAAAACAGTTAAGGTTCAACTGTTTATAAAACGGAAGAACATGATCTCAATCGTTGATTTGATTAATTTGATAACTAAGATTAAATTTGGTTTTTAGTTAATTAGATGGTTGAATTTGCAAGGATTTGACGATTATTTTTTGATTAAATCTCGTCCATTGAATTATAAGTAATCAACGATTATCATGTCTCGTCGTTTTACAAAAATTCATGTCCTTCTGCTATTTACTTATAATGTTTAAGTTTTCAAATCTTTGCAAACTCTAAAAATGTAGTATAAAAGATAGTATAAAGAATGAGATTTAAATAAAAAGATCACCAAATGCAAGATTTTATAAATTCATCAATCCCGATTAACATAAAATTATCGAATTAATAACGGATAAATTGTAACATAATTTTTCAGTGTTAAGATTAAGAGAAACGATTTATATTTGTAAGATCCGAGGACACAATAATAGATGTTGATCTAATTAACCTAACAGTTGAGATTAAAATTGATTTTAATTAAATTGGACGGTTGTATTAGCAAAAAACTAAGAGTTGAATTTGATAATTATTTTTGATTAAATCTCATCCACTATGTCATTAATAATCAACGGTGAAGATTATATCTCACGTGCTTCCCAAAAAATTAAATATCCTTCTTAAAACTTTACTTATCCTTCCTTAAATCCAACTTCAAGATCTAATATCCTATGTTCCCATCTGAATCTCAAATTTACTACTCCACATTGTTGCATCAAAAATTTCAAAGGGCGCCGGCGGCAAAAGGGAGAAGAGAAGTCATTTTTTCATTTTTAGTAAAACCAAATAATCCAACAATTTCATTTTGGATCTCCCGCTCCTCCAAACCCTAATCAAAATCCAAAACCTAAACCAATTGCAAACCCTAACATTTTTCTCCAGATTTGGATCGATCGCTTCTCTCTCGCTCTTCCTCCGCTGCTGTTGTGCTTCTCGAATTTGACGACATCATGGCGGTTCCTTCATCCTCTCCTTCCCGATCAGCTAAGCCACAAAGTCCTAAACCTAAACTCATGAAACACCAACAAAGTAGTAAAAGTAAGAGCAAAAGTGATGTCAACATCGGCGAAGGAAGTCCCGACGTCGCTGTCGTCCCCAAGAGGAATAAATCTCCTGGTGTGCGTCTCATCCATGGCCGCATCTATGACTCTCAAAATGGCAAGACTTGTCACCAGGTATGTATATTAATATTTATATCTTTGGAGTATTCAATCTGTGATTTGGATGTATATTGGGATTTGCCGAGTTTGTAGAGATGGATTGTTTTGTAGGGAGTTTGTGTTTCGTGTGATTTAAATGCTAATTGTTGAGTGCGCTGCAGTGCCGGCAGAAGACAATGGATTTCACTGCAACATGCCACAATGTGAAGAAAGGAAAGCAGTGTACTATAAGATTTTGTCACAAATGTCTTTTCAACAGGTATCACCTGCCAAGCAGCTACACTGCTACAATGTTTGTTTTGCCGGTTTTGACAATAGTATTTTAATTTGATTTATGTTTATCAAATGAAAAGGTATGGGGAGAAAGCTGAAGAGAAGGATTTGTTGGGTGATTGGCACTGCCCAAAGTGCAGGGGCAAATGTAATTGCAGTTTCTGCATGTAAGTTATTATGCAATTGTACATTGTTTTGAGCCACTTCTCTATACATTTATGGATTTCAATCATATTGCAGGAAAAAGAGTGGTCATAAACCTACTGGAATTCTCACTCACGTTGCCAAGGCTTCTGGATTCTCGTCTGTTTCTGAAATGCTTGATGTTAGGGGTCCCCAATGCAGATCGGATGATGTGTTTACTTCTCCAAAGAAAGTGCTTACTCCAATGAAGGAAAAAACTACCAAAAAGGTATGATGATCAACATGATCAGTTATGGTTTACTTTTACCATACAAGTTGATTTATTTACTTTATAGTGATTTCATTCTAATACCAGGAAAATAAAAGTGCTCATCGGAAGGATGGGAAAGAAAACTCTACTGACGGAGTTAATGAATTAAAATCTCAGGTTCAAAGTTTAGAGAAAGGACTCAATTTAGTGAAGCATAAAAAAAGAAAACATGCCGATTTCAAAGTGACATCTGAAAAGAATGCAATTGATGCTGGTAGTGTGGAGAAAATTGTCCACATCAATAAAGGTTCTGATGATAAAGAACTTCAAATCACCGAACATGCTAGCTCCTTGGATCCAAGCAGTGTCGTAAATAAAAAGCGCAAGAAAAAGATTGCTGCGCAGACTCAAAATTCTAAGATCACAACATATATGGAGTCCAAGAGCGTAGTTGAGGAATCCATTAAGATGAATGGTGTTACGAAGAATAGTGCTATTAACAAAGCACATACTGAGAGTATAGCCAACAAAGTGGTTGATATAGATTTATCACTGCCAGTTGGTAATGACTCTATTACTGTTGGGGGTACTAACCTGCCTTCTGGAGATGTTGGCCAAGCCTTGCAGTTCTTAGAATTCTGCGCTGCTTTTGGGAAGGTAATTCAATTTCAAACAAAGGCCTATTTAACTGCATTTATTTTAGATAAGTATTCATATGTATGTTGTCTTTATTGAGTATGGCAAGTTTTAGCAGGGTGTTTTTAAGTGGTACTGAAAGTAGAAGCAATTGTTATTCATTCCCTGTTACTCAACCGTATTTCAAATTTGTTGTCTACTATAGTATTAATGTGCACCTGCTAAGACTATTAACAGTTATATCATTTTTATTAGTTATCGTCTTAATATTACTCTCCCTGGATTTTGGTTGTCCGTTCCGGATTCATACAAGCCAAAGATATTTATATTGTGAATGTTGAGCAGCTTATTGATCATTTTATTGTACATGCGCTTTGTTTATTGATGTTACTTTATGTTAGATAAGCATTTTTATTTTCGGTATACTGAATTTACAAACTAGCTGTCTTCCTTCAGTAAATAAACCTCGTGAAACAATGTAGACTAGGCGTTGGATTGGAGTAAATTAATAAAAACTTAAACAGTCATGTGGTTCCAGTAGATATTTCAAATCAATTCATTTTGTCACTCATCTATATACACTAACACTTAAGTCATGCATTTTGGTGCTTCACCTTCATGAATATTGGTCCAACTCCTAGCATTCACTCATTACCGTTGTCTGTCAGTTATCTGCAGTTCGCAATGTGTACTAAATGTATTTTATCATTGTTCCTAGGTTTTTAACATGAGGAAAGGGCAAGCAGAAACTATTATTCGAGAAATAGTTGGAGGTCGTGAAAGGCGTCGAGCACAATATTCTGCCGCTGTTCAGTTTCATATGGAACTGATCTCCTTGATTCAGAAGGAATCAGGGGAAAAGTAAGAATGTATTGAAGTTGTGTCCTGCATCTGTTGATTACCATAATGTGACTTACCATTATCATGATTGTATAGATGCTCTGAACTGAGTCCGACAACGGGTAAAAATTCGTGGTTGCACGCTGCATGGGAGTGCATAACGAGCTCAAGCTTTCAAAATGCGTTTGCTAACTTTCCCACCACATCTGAAGGATATAATGCTCTTGATCCATCCAAAAAGCTAATGTTGCTGAGCTTCTTGTGTGATGAAGCTCTTGACACTGAGTAAGTAGTGAAGTTTAGATGACATAATTTAGCACTATCTCACTCATACTAGCTCAATTAATACTGCAGGAAACTTAGGTCTTGGATTGAACAGGAACATTGTAAAAGCTTTGAACAAGAGAAGCAAGCTAGAGAGAAATTGGCTACTGCAAATGAAAATGTAATTCCAATATGATGACTATGAAAGCTAATACTTTAGCCTTATTATGCTCTAATCTCTGCACTTTATGCATGCAGAAACGAGTTGCAAAGAGGAAAATGCAAGATGAATTGGCCAAAGCAATTATAGCTAAAAATGGGGCACCTCTAACAATTTCAGAGCATGAAACTATTATTTCACAGATTAAAAGTGAGGCAAAAGAAGCTCATGCACAAATGTTGGAGGCGAAAGGAGCCTTACTTAACAGTACGTAAAGTTTGTTGCACTTGTATCCTAACTTGACAGATTCAACAATTCCAATCAAATTCACTTTTCTCTCTCTTCTTTATCAGATGCCCCAAGATCAGATGCTGTTAGAACAGAGCCCTTATTCATGGATATTGATGGAAATACTTTTTGGAGACTGAAGAGTTGTTCTGAAGAACTTGGTATTTTGCTTCAAGGTTGTTGTTCAACTGAACTGTCTCAGCTCAGTGTAATTAGGCTGTGTCATTGATGATTCTTCTCTGTTTGCAGAAATGAAGGAAGCTGATGGGATCGTTCAAAGTGACAACTGGTTAACTTTTGGTGCGGAGCAAATGAGCACTCTTGAAAAATACTTGAATTTCAGGTACCTTGAATGTATAATCTGGTTGACATTATACAAACATCTGTACTATCTTGAATACTATTTATAGCACCTATACCTAATATAATTGGTGAGTTGATGTGTTTTGATAGGAAGTTAAAAATGCATAGAGCCAAAGCTCGTAGTTTCCAGTTGTGATCCTATGCCTGCTACACTAAAAGGATGGTGGGAGCAATTATAAAAGAATATAGTGGAGTGCAAAATTGCTCGTTAGAGAAACCCTCTCGTGTTGTACTCTACATTACATCTTATGAAATCCCATATTCTACGTAGAGCACGGCATTTTGATGTTAAATTGTAATGCAGAGTCCTGAAGTTACTTATTGAATGTGGTATATGATAAAAACATTGATTAGTTGGCAGCTTATTTACGGTTGCTAATCACAGAAATTGTTCTATGGAATAGCTACATTTTTTTGAGAAGAAAAACGTGTCCCTTTTTTAGCTGATGTTTATATTTTGGGTGTTTCAAAATAAGGTTAAGTTCTAGGAGGATATTAAATATTTGTAGGACGGAGGGCAAAATTCCAACCGTTGATTTGATTAATCTGATGGTTGAGATTAAAGTTGGTTTTTGTTAAAGTTGACGGTTGTATTTGCGAAAAACACGGAACGGTTGAGATCATGTTCTACGATTTCACAAATTATTGATTGTTCTCTCTGTTCTTTATCCTTCAAAATATACTCCAAGTTTCTAAAAAGGATAATTTTTTTCTTGACACTATCACATTAATCTTTTCATCATTTATTTTTATACTTTTTAACTTCTTTCATAATTTATTTTTATACTTTTTAACTTCTTTCATCATTTATTTTTATACTTTTTAACTTCTTTCATAATTTATTTTTATACTTTTTAACTTCTTTCATCATTTATTTTTATACTTTTTAACTTCTTTCATCATTTTTTAATTCAAATTATCTCTTAGAAATCTCTCTTTACTCCATCTGATATCTTTTTACATTCATTTTTCTCATATTTTTTTGAACTCCGTGCGAAATAATACTTTAAATTATGGGTATGGTTTTGCAAACTTCACTCTAAAGCCTTATTATTTTGGGTATTGAGAAGCTATTTTTCTAGAATTCTTATTCTTAATATACCAGTGAAAAATCAAAATGCTATGTATCATTGGAAAGAAAATTTTGTAACATAATGTATATAAAGAGGTATTCGTGTCGCATCTTTAGGTCTGTTTAGTTTTTCTACTGGAAGTAAAAGCATTTATTTCGAGCAAGTCAAGTGACGCGCAGGTGTTGAATTTCAACATATATGTCATATCACATCCAGATGCCAGTGCTTTCCCCGAGTGCAGCCAGGTCCAACAACTACATTGAGCTGAAATGCTTTGAATTTCCAAACATGCATCATTCCTCTGAAAACATAAAATTATTCCATTACTCACTGATTTCAAACGTACATCATAAATAAAGGAAATGTTACGTTAGGTTCGATACTGATAGACAAAATGAAGCCACAAAATAGCCACATACCAAGTAGAACTGAATGCGGATGAATCAAAGCAAATGGGATAAGGATAGAACATATGTTTGTGGAGCATAACTTCGTTCACAAATCAAGAACTTTGCGGTCTGGCCACTTAAGGTAGGACACTACAACCAACAGGATTTCATCTACAAGTCATTGAAAGTGAACTGTTAAACAAAGACTTTGTATCATGTCAGGTTACTGCATCATATGCTCTACTGATAACATACCTCAAAGCATGCACCAATCCACACTACTAAACCATGAGGAAACATCGTCCAGAGTGCCAAATACCTTTCCAGAAAATGCACCCAATATAGAATTAGTAAATAAAAGAATGAAGAAAATAATATATCACTGATGAATAATTTCTTCGATACATCATGTAGTCTAATTTAATACCTCCGATTTAAATGAAGCACTGTTTAAACCCTTCTCCAAAGACACTATATGGATTTAAATTTTGTAAAAATGGAAATATAAAGCACTATGAAATATTTCATGCTCACCAATTCAAGGGAGACCAAGCATCCTTCTTTAGGATATCGCATATTCAAATATGCTTCCTGCATATTTGACTTTTCTCATATTAGAATAGAAAACCGAAAGCCACTGTAGTATTGTGCATAACAAAGGATCAGTGAGGAAAAAACGCAGTTTGATTTACCTTGCCCAAATATTAAAATTGAATTTGCAGACAGTGAAACCACGTCTTGGATTCTCTCACTAGTGAATATTACTTGTTTACCTGGAAAGGTCGCCCAAGAGAAAAAAGAGATCAGCTTTAAGGGGTTCCGTACTGGATCAGACATTAATTAATATTGAATGTTGGATAAGGTCCCCAGCATGATTTGCAATGAGTAGATGACATAAAATTTTAATACGGTTATGGCCAAGAGTTTAATGTCGAACAATGTTTCAGGAAACATCAATGTTCGACATGAAACAGGGTTGTAAGCCAAACCAACGCAAGATACCACCCAAGTAAATTAGGTGACAATTCTCTAGCTTACTTACAAATTTGGATTCCTGAACATGAAAGCAATGTCAAGGAGCATTTGATAACATATCTAGAAATGATGCACTATATTGGTCGAGATAACATTACTTAATGACAAAAGAAAGCATTAAAGCTAAACCTGAAACTGAAGGATTGACATCATTCGCATTTTCAACATTCGCTTCGTCTGAAGGTTCTGTGTCAGCGAAGATCATCATTTGAACAGTATAACAGCCATCTGATATCCATACTGTTTGTGTTCCTGTGAGATTTGGAGACAATATTAGCAGGAGTGGACTCTTTAAACTTTAGAACAAAGGCAAACATGAGAAATCAAGAAAAGACTACGACCAGTGACATTTATGTATAGTGGCAAAAAATAAAATGGGGAAGCCTCACAGAGGGATATGCGATACAAAATGAAGTTGTATGCACTTCTAAAAAATTAGAAATAGAAAAACTGAATGACTGATAAATACCAGGCAGAACCGCTAACTTTTGAACTTTCATGAGTTGATCCAACTGTCTCACTTGTATGTTTACTTTCGACCCAAGAAACTTTGACATGCTAAGGAGATGTACATTTCCCAGCGAATCTAGTATCAAAAACCTGTCTGTAGACATTGCCTTGATAGAAATTGCCTTTGCCGTCGTTATAGGAGTATTCATAGATTTCGACAATTCAGAGTCCACGCCATTAAAAGACTTGAAAATTCCAATTTCATGTCCCACCTTAATGGATCTTAGCTTCACTGCACACGTTTGTCATAATATATAAATATTACCGAAGTACATAACAAAAGTATAACTATGCATGCCTAAGTAGTTCTAATAGTATCAATTAAATATGTGCCTAAAATCTTTGCTAATCTTTCTTATTTATTATAGCGCAAATGCAACCTATATAAATACACCTCCAAGCACAAACCAAGTACCCTCAATAAACTGTAACATCAAAAAGTCCAATAGTTGGCACAGTAAGATAATCAAGCACTGACTGTTAAGAACCGACTGGCCAGTAGTACGTAGTGTAAATTTAATAACTTAAAGCCTAGCACAGACAAACAAGCTAAAATTTACTTACCAGACACACTGCCATTACAAGATCGTTCCAAAGTCATTCCATTAGCATCAAATTTGTCTCCACCATCATGACCATCAACGAATTTTTACAACCGCTATTTGACACCCTTACCATCCCATTGGGTGTTTTCCCTCTGACCTGTTTGCCCTTATGTTTACCATCAGGCACCGCCAACTTACTTCCACCATTACCTTTCACAAGCGGTCTCAACGCAAACACTCTAACCCCATTATCTTCTCCCAAAATCAAATACCCGTAAGAAACACAAACAGACCAAACCGGCCCATTACAGTCAATCACTGCACATTTCATCAATTTCAAAGTCTCACCATCCCCATCACTCACCATCTTCACAGCAAAAACCCAAATCTTCGAACTTGAAGCTACATACATAGCAAACACATTCACATCCCCAGAAAGCCTAACCGCAACACCATGATTAACCTTAACCACACTGCCCCTAACTTCTCATCAAAGACACAATCTTTATGCTTACAAATCACCTTAACTTTACTATAAACCGCACTCCCTTCCTCACAGCATAAAACCTCAAACAAACCGAAGCCCCAGCCTTAATCGGCGAAGCCACTACAAAAACAGCACGTGGGTCATCTCCAGCAGCTGCCAAATCGGATAAAGAACTGGACTTGAGGAGCAGAAAGGTGGATGAGGAAACAGGGGATGTAATTAGGGTTAGGGTTTGAGGAGAATTAGATGATAAAGGGGGTTGCTTTTGTTGTTGTGAAAGTGAGGAGTACAATGAGAGTGATGAATCAGAGTGAGTGATAGCGAGGGAACGTGAATTGGGGTCGAAATTGGCGGAGAGTATCTGGGGAGGGGAGATTGGGGATTGAGGGAGGTTGAGCTTCGAGGCTTCAACCAACACCATTTAGAGAGAAATCGGCGAATTGAATCGAATCGATTGGTTGAGTAAAAAGCGGTTTGAGAGTTGTTGGTTCTCCGGACTCGGAACATTCATTGACCGACCGTCTTACTTGTCCTCGTCGAGACTGATTCGGAATCGGAGACGGGGAAGAAGATAAGTTTACCAAATTACCCCTACCCAATCGATCATGTTTTTTGTTTAATTTTTAGAATTTTCATCTACGTATTCTGATTTTGTTTAATATTGCATTTGAGTAATTTTTAGAGAGATAGTAAATATTTGTGAGATAAAAATACAAGATTTCAATAGTTGATTAGGTTAATCAAATACTTGAGATTAAAATTGATTTTTTTATAATTTTGGCGGTTGCATTTGCAAAATATACGGACGGTTGGAGTTGATGATTATTTTGAGTTTAAATCCCAATCATTAAATTATTAGAAATCATTGATCAATATGGTGTCTCACAGTCTTAGACTCTTAGAAATATATACTTGTCCTTCTTAAACCATTCTCTGCATTTTGAAATTAAAAGATTTGAATTGAAAAAGTATCGTTTCAAATCATATATATATTAAAAGAGAAGTATGATTGACACGTGTCGCCGTGTGAGCGATTTCGCCTACATGTCATTTTTTTAAAATTTTGAATTCTTTTTGCTTTTTTCTGATTGGCTGGCTTTTTTAAATTTAAATTTAACAATTTTTTAAATCATATATATATATAAAAGAGAAGTATGATTGACACGTGTCGCCGTGTGAGCGATTTCGCCTACGTGTCATTTTTTTAGATTTTTGAATTCTTTTTGCTTTTTTCTGATTGGCTGGCTTTTTTAAATTTAAATTTAACAATTTTTAAAAATCAGGATTTATTCTTTTTTTAATTGCTTTTAAATGTCCTCAAATTATGTATTAGATTGGCTGGCTTTTTTCTAAATCCTAAAAACCCTCTTATCCAATTTTTAAAAATTGATTACACACAAATTTAAATTTAACAATTTTTTAAAAATCAGGATTTATTCTTTTTTTAATTGCTTTTAAATGTCCTCAAATCATGTATTAGATTGGCTGGCTTTTTTCTAAATCCTAAAAACCCTCTTATCCAATTTTCAAAAATTGGTTACACACAAATTTAAATTTAACAATTTTTTAAAAATCAGGATTTATTCTTTTTTTAATTGCTTTTAAATGTCCTCAAATCATGTATTAGATTAGCTGGCTTTTTTCTAAATTCTAAAAACCCTCTTATCCAATTTTTAAAAATTGGATACACACAAATTTAAATTTAACAATTTTTTAAAAATCAGGATTTATTCTTTTTTTAATTGCTTTTAAATGTCCTCAAATCATGTATTAGATTGGCTGGCTTTTTTCTAAATCCTAAAAACCCTCTTATCCAATTTTTAAAAATTGGTTAGACACAAATTTAAATTTTTTCTGATTGGCTAGCTTTTTTAAATTTAAATTTAATAATTTTTTAAAAATCAGGATTTATTCTTTTTTTAATTGCTTTTAAATGTCCTCAAATCATGTATTAGATTGGCTGGCTTTTTTCTAAATCCTAAAAACCCTCTTATCCAATTTTTAAAAATTGGTTACACACAAATTTAAATTTAACAATTTTTTAAAAATCAGGATTTATTCTTTTTTAATTGCTTTTAAATGTCCTCAAATCATGTATTAGATTGGCTGACTTTTTTCTAAATCCTAAAAACCCTCTTATCCAATTTTTAAAAATTGGTTACACACAAATTTAAATTTAACAATTTTTTAAAAATCAGGATTTATTCTTTTTTTATTTGTTAACGTGATTTTTTACAAGATTTGAATTGCTTTTAAATATCCTAAAATCATGATTTTTATCCGATAGTTGTTAAGTAATTTTTCTTCTTCTTAATTGTCATACCCATTGCTGCTATGAACACCATTGCCGAACTAAAACCCTTCAAATCCATGTGGAGAATCAAAGCTAAAATTATTCGCCTCTGGAAGCAGTACTCTACAACAAGTGGCGAGACTGTTGAAATGGTCTTCGTTGATTCTAACGTGAGTTTCGTTTCTATTTTTACTTAAATCTTTTGTTCCTAATATTTATACCTGTTTCATTCTCGATGCATATTTCATTTAACAGGGTGACAGGATTCATGCCACTGTTAAAAAGGACTTGGTGACTAAGTTTGAACCCTTCTTGATTGAAGGGAAAACTAATATATTTACTAATTTCTCTTTGAGTGTCTCCATTGGTACGTACCGAACAACTAATCACAATTTTAAAATTGGTTTCCTGTCCACAACCCGCATCAAATCATGCGATGATGATCCTTTGAATCAGACTGGCCTTCAACCAGTCTGTTACAAAGGAATACTAAATGGTTCTCTCAATCCAGACTTCTTAGTTGGTGAGTAATTAAAATAATTTTTTTGCTAAAATCTCTTTACACTCAAATAAAATTGAATATATCAAATTTAAATTACTTAAAATTACTCAAAATATTACTTCACCCCGCACAAGGTGCGGGTAAATACCTAGTTAAGTAATATTAAATGTAAAATAAAAATACTAAAATAACGAGTTTTGTTTCACTTTATTTTAATTGTAATATATACGTAGTACGAGATATGTATTGTGACTTGTGAGCAAAGGTAATGATGTTTGAAATAAAGTTAGGATCGAGAGAGACATATTGATTTTGTAAGACATGAGGACATGATCTTGACCTTTGATTTTGAATGATCTTACGGTTGAGATTAAATTGATTTTTAATTTTAATTTAATTCTAGTAATGATATTCTTGTTGCACATTGTGTGATCATCTCATGTTCAGTAACTTAATAAACAATTAGTGCATGTTAGGCGTACTAGCCATATTATAAATCTGATCGTACAAGATGGACTTGTGATTCCATCACGTAGTATTGGGTCCACAAAGAAGTCTTGGGATTTATATCGGCTTTGAAGTCATTCATTGTTAAATATCTAGAACCTCAACTGGCAATGTGTGACAACACGTTTTGGCTGATTGTCATTTTAATGAGGAAGTTTTTCAACCATTAGGGGGAGAAAGAAAACAAATGGAAAGAGAAATCACCTGGTATGTGCTAACGTTAGTGCATATTGACCCTTACACACAAGAGTGTGAAAGGCAGGTTGAAAAGATATTGCATTTGCATGAGATAGCAAATAAGCTTCTTGATGCATTTAGTGACACAAAGGGAGTGACAAAATCTCATATACCAGCTGAGAATGCTCCAGTTCAAATTGAAATTCCAAAAGGAAAATTTGAAACTAAAGTCACTCATGAAACCACAACTCGCTTAAAGCGTGGTAGGCCACCTGGTTCCAAGAATAAAAATCCTCGAAAAATGAAAGGGGCTGATAAGTCTGACGTGCCCATAGTAGAGGAACAAATTCCTGTAGAAATACAGAATGATGAGAATCAAGAGATCTCAATAAATTATGTCTATACGGGTATAAGATGGAATCGAAATGAGAATATCAATGATGCATTCTCATATAGTTTGACATGTGATATCATGAATGAAAATGATGGAGATCCCGAGCCATTGTCGATTAGTGAATGTAAAAATCTACATGCTTGGAACAAGTGGAAACAAGCAGTTGAAACTGAACTAGACTCGCTTAATAAGCGTAAGGTCTTTGAGGCTATAGTACTCACACCTAAGGATGTGAGGCATGTCGGATATAAATGGGTCTTTGTGCGAAAGAGAAATGAGAAAAATGAGATTGTAAGATACAAGGCTAGACTTGTTGCACAAGGTTTTTCTCAGAGACCCGGTATCGATTTTGAAGAAACATATTCTCCTGTGATGGATGGAATTACGTTCAGATACCTGATTAGTCTGACAGTTCATGAGAAACTTAATATGCATCTTATGGATGTTGTTACAGCTTACCTATATGGATCACTTGACACTGAAATTTTTATGAAAATTCCTGAGGGTTTTAAGATGTCTGAATCATCAAGTTCAAAACTCAGAGAAAGATATTCAGTCAAGTTAGAAAGATCCTTATACGGATTAAAACAATCCGGACGAATGTGGTAGAATCGATTAAGCGATTATTTGTCAAAGAAAGGATATATTAACAATCCCCTTTGTCGAAACTTGTGATGTGAAAAAGGATGAGAGAAGGACACGCGCCTCACGCGCGAACGATGAAAAGGAATTCGATCGAGACCGGAGTTAGGGCTTCATCTAGAGTTGCAGATTTAAAGGAGATTGAAGACGGAGAACATTTGGGGGCTCTGAAGTTCCAGATCTGAGAAACAATTTGGGGGTGAAACCAGTTATTGAAAGGGGATTTGACGAGAGGGCTAGGGCTTTTTGGCAACAAAAAATTGAGTCGAATCGATTGGCAGAGGCTGGGGTTGCGCTCACCTTTCATCCCGAGTTGTTGGGTGCGGCGAGGTCTCTTTCACGGAGGAAGAATGGGCAGATGGTGCGGAAGAGTGGAGCACATCCTTGGTAGGATTAGTGTTTGGTGCCAGTCCAAACATCGGAAAAATGAGGGGCTTTATTCGCACTAAGTGGGTGATGAGAGCATGGTTTCAGTCTCTCAAATGAATAGAGGGATTTTTCTTTTCAGATTTGTGAAAGCAGAGGATAGGGACTCTATTTATTGACAAAGGTCCATGGATGTTTGACAATCGTCCTTTGGTTTTGAAGATGTGGTCTCCAGATGAAAACTACAGTCATGAGGGAGTAACGTCACTACCACTCTGGGTGAAATTTCCTGGTTTGGCAAATCATTTGAGAAGAAACGATTTGTTGGCAAAAATTGCTAGCCTAGTAGGAAAGCAAGCCGCTACGCACAGATGGATTTACCGTGGGAAAAGATAAGCTAGAGTACGCGAGAGTTTTAGTGGAGGTTCACGCCTCAAAGAGTTCAAGAAAGTTGTGGCAGTAAAGGGTCCAAGAGGAGTGAACTTTGTGCAACCTGTAGAGTATGAATGGGTTCCATTGAGATGCGAACATTGTCAATCCTTTGGACATGTGGTAAAAGATTGTAAGGTTCCTAGACTTCAAGTGACACCTTTTGAAGTTCGGGACGAGGGAGACACGGTGGAAATCAGCCCGAACAACCTTGATAAGGTTTCGAATGAGTCAAAGGTTATTGTTGAGGATTCATTTGACAGTAGTAACCATACTCAGGTCTCTATTGTCCCTGAGAGTCGACAGAAAGCCAAAGGTTTAGATGAAGATAATAGCACTAATGAGGCTAGTCATGACTCTGATTTTGATGAACATGAAATGAGTGAAGCCCCCTTTGTAGAAGTCAAGAAGAGAAAAAAGAAGGAAATGAAGAGGAAAAATAACAAAAGATCTGAGGATTCCGAGATGAATTTGAATCTGAAGACCTTAGTCCGTCGCTCTAAGGGAAAGGGAAAAGGAAAAGAGCGAAAGTCTCTTTGATTTAAATGGTGAATGTTGCAAGTTAAGCTGTAGGTTCTTACTGTAATATGGTTGTGGAGCCTTTAGGTTTGTTGTTGTTTATGGTGGTGTCCGTTGTGTGTGTGTCTTATTACCCCTTTTTGAATAAATTCGCCAATTGATTCAAAAAAAAAACAATCCCCTTTGTCCGTGCGTTTTCATTAAGAAAATAACATCTGGATGTGTAATTATCGCTGTCTATGTCGATGATTTGAATATCATCGGGACAAGTGAGGATATTCAAGAAGTAATCTCTTATCTGAAAAGGGAATTCGAAATGAAAGACCTTGGAAAAACAAAATATTGTCTCAGATTACAGATTGAGCACATGTCAAGTGGGATACTTGTGCATCAATCGAATTATACGAGAAAGATTATTAAGAGGTTCAATATGGATAAGTCAAATCCATTAAGTACCCCCAATGGTTGTAAGATCCCTCGATATCAACAAGGATCCATTTCGCCCTTGTGAAGAATCTGAACAGATTTTGGGTCCAGAGGTACCTTATTGTAGTGCGATCAGAGCTCTTATGTATCTCACTAATTGTACTCGTCTTGACATTTCGTTTGCAGTTAATTTGTTAGCTAGATTCAGCTATGTTCCTACGAAACGACACTGGAACGGAATCAAACATGTGTTTCGCTACCTTCAAGGAACAATTGATTTAGGATTATTTTATCCTGACAATTCGAAAACAGTTTTGGTTGGTTATGCTGATGCAGGTTATTTGTCAGACCCACACAAAGGAAGGTCACAAACCGGATACGTATTTACATGTGGAGGAACTGCAATCTCTTGGCGTTCACAGAAACAGACACTCGTTGCCACATCGTCAAACCATGCTGAGATCATCGCATTGCACGAGGCAAGTCGTGAGTGTGTATGGTTGAAGTCAATGACACAGCATATTAGGATCACAAGCGGTCTACTACCAGTGGATGAACCCATCACTCTTTATGAAGACAATGCTGCATGCATTACTCAAATGAAGGAGGGGTTCATCGCGATAGAACAAAACATATTCTTCCTAAGTTCTTTTCGTTCACTCAAGAGCTGGAAAAGGTTAAGACGATCAACATACAATATGTTCGTTCCGACGAGAATTCAGCAGATCTTTTTACAAAAGCTCTTCCCACGTCAACATTCAAAAAGCATGTCCAAGAGATCGGCATGCGACGGTTACAGAATTTGTGACAAACTCATCTATGTCAAGATGAGGGGGAGCTTCGCGTGGTTGCACTCTTTTTCCCTTACTGATTTTTATCCCACAGGGTTTTTCCAAGTAAGGTTTTTAATGAGGCAACATACACACGTACTAAGCATCCCAAAAGGGGGAGTGTCATAAATGGGTCAACTTTGGCATGCTGGTGGGGCCCACGTGAAAGAAAATAATGCGCAAGAGCATATTTCTCGCAAATGTGTCTGTAAATTTGTGCTATAAAAGGAGGAAGGGGGTGAAGGTAAAACCCACCCCTCAACCTCTCTTCCTCTGTTGCTTCTCACTTGATATTCTGTTCTTTTGAGTCCCAAATATTTTTAGCATTCCAGAGTTTTTATAACAGATATGTCACATTAATGGAATAGAACTTTATAGATCTTGTAAAAAATTTAACGAGAGTAGAATTTTTAGCAAAGTTACGCATGATTTTTTTTGCTATCTCCATAACTTTACTAAAATCTACAGTTGAGTTTAGTCTCCACTCCAACCTCCAATAAGTAATTATTTGTCAAATCGATATTGTTATTACATGTTAAGCATAGCAACCAATGACTATTTTTAAACATGTATTAGTATCAACAAAATTAAAGTATGATAAGTATTAGGCTGAATTTCTTGCAAATTTTTATTTGGCAGCTGTTATGGATCGTCGTTTTAAGTTAGTTGTTATTCAAACTTGGCTTGTTATGTGTGATTTGTCTGATGATGAAATACATTTGAAACTTGAATTAGTAAGAATCATGTTGCATCAATTATATAACACACATAAATAATCGTACACCTCTTCTACTTGTTATATTGTTGTTTCTAGTGTTGCCTCTGTTATTGATGATGTAGAAACAGAGACATATTCAATCGATATAAATGTTCCAATTGTTCCCTCTCCATTTGCCTCATTAAAATGAAGTTGAGTGACTAGCACAATTACTTCAACTGGTCTGTAGAAATATTTACTTGCTGATCCTTAAAATAGATGATAATGATAATTTTATGATTTTGGAATGGTGGAAGGGAAATTACTTTATGTATTCTTTGTTGTCATTAATGGCTAAAAACTTATTCTATATTCCTACCTCCTCTATTGCCTCTGAAGGAACATTTTCAGCGGGAGGCAGGGTTGCATATGAAAAACGGGCAACATTTAGCTCTAAATGTAGGTCATATGATGCTACCGCGGAGGAGGTTGATGAAGAGAAAATGAAGAATGCTGTGTCTAGAACATCTTATTGGATTCGAAACTAAAAATATTGGTGGTACAGATGATACTCATAATGTAGAGGATGATTTGCACGAAGCTTCAACCACAAGAACATAAATATGTCTACCTTCATCTTACTTTTGAATTTTGTGTAACTGTCGATTGCTAGAAAGTCGAAGTAGTGAATGTTCATATATTTAATAAGTTGCAGTTCTTTTTGAAGAAAATTTCATAAGATATGTACAAATGCTTAACAGTTTGTTGTTTTTATTGTTTAACTCTTAAAGTTGTTATTTTATATCAACCATTTAGGCTGTTTTTTTACTATAATATATTACTTCAGATTATTGTATCAATCACTTCAACAGTTAGTTTTTGTTTTGAACGTTGTATGTGCCAGATTTTATTTATTCAGTCCGTTTAAGACTATTTTATCCCAAAAAATTGGGCTTTTCAAATTTAACGGGTTTGGTGAAATACGCTTGATGGGAGACCCAAACCAACATTTCTTAAATATTCGAGTAGCCCGGCCCGACTCAAAATATTGCTAATATCCTGATATATATACACCGAGGAGGGTTCATTTGCTACCCACCTTAAAATTTCGACCAATCAATTTGTGTCACGTGCACATATAATGTGTCACATGAGTTGCATTAATGCATATAAGACAAAAACATGTGCAAATAAGACAAAAAAATATAAAGTGCAAAATGTGAACCATTGGATCAAGTTGATCCAATGGTTTCACAAGTGGGTCTCAAGTTCTCAAATTGAGACATGAGTCTCAAATGAACCCTTCTCTATATACACCAAGTATCCTTTTCATTCTTGAAATTCGTTTCTTTGTGAAATTAATGTGAGGTGGGTAGCCATAAATTCAATAGCAATAATATTTGTATGGCCAATGATCTGACGATGACTGCAAAGCATGTGGTTCTATATGTTGACCTAGGATTAGGATCAAGAGAGACGGTAGATGTTTGTAAAATGGTAAGACTTAATCTCATATGTTGGTGTAGATTAATCTAACAGTTGTGATTAAATTGATTTTTAATTAAAATTATAATGAATTAGCAGAAAAAACAAAACGGTTGTGAATTGACTGTTATCAATATCCATCGTTGGATTAATAAAAATTAATTATTAATATAATTTCCCTCAATCTCACATAATTTTAGTTATCTTTGAAGAACTATATCCTAGGGAACAAAACTTCAAATAGGGCCAAATTTTAAAAAAAATCTCGTAACTCATCTTATTTTCATTCCTAAGTCTATATCATCCACACAATCAAGTTTTACACTTTTAGCTTTTACATTTTTACTGTTCAACATGAAGGTATCTCTGCACATTTAGGCCCATTACACAATCAAAAAAAATAACCCATTTGTCTCACAGAAAGTTTTGGCGGACGGATTTCTATTACGACATGAGTACAACTAGATATTCGTTGTCTATCATTATTTATTTATTTATTTATTTCATGTACTCATATATAATTGTTTTCGTTAAGTTATAAGAAATTTACACATCTTTACGGAGTACAAGCGATTCTCACAATAAATTCTACAATTTCCAACCCACATTTCTTTCCACTTAATTTTTCAAGTCATATTTCAAATATCAACTTTAATACACACAATTTATTGTACTCTTGATGGGATTAAGTTCTAAGAGAACATGTAAGTTTTCATGAGACAAAAGGACATCATATCAACTGTTGATTTTAATTCATCGAACGGTTGATATTGATAACTGTCAATCTCAATCGTCCGTGTATTTTGCTAATTCAACCACCTATTTTAACTCACAATTCATTTAATGTCAATCGTCAGATTAATCAAAATCAACGGTTAAGATGATGTCCTAATGTCTTACAAAATTTTAATGTCCCTCAAGATCTGATTCCTCTTGATCGGATATTGTAACAACAATTTGATGCCAAAATGACGTTTATTTGAAATAATATTTAGACAAAACGGAGATGTAAAAATAAAAATGTCAAAAGAATCATTTTAATTTGTGATTTGTTCACAACACCTAATTGATTAAGCCGTGAAAAGTTCTAGAAAGACATGCATCTTTCAGTAAGATCGAAGGGCATGATCCCAATCGTTGATTTGTATCAATCCAACAGTTGATATTGGTAACTGTCAATCACCAATCACATGTGTTTTTTGCAAATCTATCCGCCAATTAAACCAATTTTAATCTCAATCATCAAATTAATCAAAATAACGGGCACGATTACGTCCTTATCTATCACAAAATTTATGTCTTTCTAGATCTCAACTGTGATTAAGTCCATCTATTTAAACATGTTTGGGCCAACTAACTCGTTTTATGTTTCAATGAGAAGTGCATAATTTTTTTGATAGCGGTTACAATGGGTTCAAATTGTATTAAGATCTCATACATGACGATCCTATTATAATCATTGGTAGCAATGATCACTAGAATATGAATTAACTCTGTTCGCCCAATTTTTTCTTTCTATAGTCAGAACCACGAAGGCAATTCATTTACGTTTTCTTTTCAAATATATGTTGCAATTGAAAAGAATTATGAAGTGTACCCCATAGTTCATTATTTTGAAACATATTTGTCGGATGCTCTCGACTCTCGTAACTCGTCTTAAATTCATTCCCAAATCCCAAGAACGTTTCACCACACGATCCAATTTTACACTTTTAGCTTTTTACATTTTTATTGGTTTTTTTCAAAAAAATTCACAGTTGAATTTGGTCAACATATGAAAAAAATCTCATATTTATATCATTTATTTATCCCCTGTTAGCTGCTCCGCAAAACCCTGTTATGTCCCTACCATGAATCGAATTCATATCGACTCCAATGATGGGCAACTATAGCCCCTTAATGCAGGGAGATTTACGTTCGATACATGGAGAATAATTAAATTGGGCTTCTTATCGGTTTTTAGATTAATTTTGTTTTTATCCCACAACGGAGGTTTAGTTAGAATTAGTATTTCTAAGTTAGTATCAATAGTTAGTTTTTTCATATATTTATCATCTCTTTTATAGTCAATAAAATATTGTTTTTGATATTATCTAATTACTTTTAAGATTTATTCTTTTTCCAATCGCATTGTTTATGTTTTTTGTTTTTTTTATCATTCCCCAATCGTATTGCTTGTGTTTTTGATTTTTTTGTGTACTCTTGATTGGATATTGTAACAATATTTTTTGCCAAAACGACGTCAAATTGATATATTATTTAGACAAAACAACAATTTTTTTTTTGATTGCAAAAGGCAGCTAAAGCTGCACTAACAGGGACAGATAATAAAGCAATGTTAGTTTCTGTTACATAAAAATGAGCTTAAACTATCTGCAACCTCCAAAGGAACAGAGTCTATTGACTTCCATTCCATCTGTCTTGTTCTCGCTAGCTTTGCTAATGCATCAACAACTTTGTTGAAGTCCCTTTGAATATGCAGCATTTCCCAGTTTTGATTTTCTGATAGAAGTACCACACATTCTTTGAGCGTAGAAGCGCAGTTCTGAAGCTCGAAACGCCCCACTTGTATTGCCCACAGGGCTTCTATGGAGTCTGTAAATAATGCCAGGTCTTTTGCATCTAATCTTTTGGCCAGCTTCAATCCCAACTCAATTGCCCGACATTCACAAAGCAAAGCTGAAAGACAAGATCTCATTGTCTCCATAGCTACTGCTTTAATAAACCCATTTTCCACCACTATACACGCATACCCTGCTGCTCGGGATTCTTTACACCAAGACCCATCACAATGTATTTCCACAACTTTCCTGCCTCTATTCACTCTTAACAAACTCATTCCTCCATTACCCAACAAATGGGTTTTCTCACTTTGAATCAACCAAAAAAGGTGTTTAGATATACACGTTTCTAAACTCCAACCTGCCTTTCCATGAACAATTAAATTGCGGTTTTCCAAAGAATCCAACAACCTGTTAATATGTTCCGAAGCGTTTCGACTCCAAATGTTAATGCACAAGACCATAACCATAAGCCTGGTTTCATATTGTGATGAGGGAGCTCTTCTTCAATCCCTATGCGATCCCAAAAAGCCTTTGCCCACCAACAACCAATGAACACATGATACACATCTTCATTTTCAAAGCCACATAATGCACATTGGCTAGTAGAGCTGCAACCTCTCATGCTCAAATTCTTCATTACAGGAATGATGTCATGATATATTCTCCACCCTAACATTTTTATTCTGTCATGCAGTTTCAACTTCCAAAAAGTCTTCCAAAATATCTCTGTTGACCTCCAGCTCGATGGCCCCGGTTTGAAAACTCTTCTGCATTTCTCCATTGATTAACTAATATGTAAGCTGACCTTGTTTCAAATTCCCCTGATCCTGAAATGTGCCATGTATAGCTAGTCCCGTCGTCACTCTGTCTTAATCCTTTTTTAAAGACATCCATACTTTTGCATAAGCTTTTCCACGCATGGGAGTCGGATGATTTGGCAGTGACACTCAACATATTGCCATCTCTAAAGTATTTGCTTTTAAACACTAAACTGAGTAGTGTCTCTCTTTTAGTTAAGATTCGCCATAGTTGTCTCAAGAGCATAGCCTCATTAAAATAATCAAGTCTTCTAAAGCCCATGCCACCGTGTGTTTTATCACGACATAAGTCTTCTTTTTTCATCCAGTGAATACCATTGCGCTTTGGTCCCTTATTCCACCAGTACTTAAATATGGTAGACATTAAATTATCACATATCCCTTTCGGCAGTAAGTAGCAGGACATTGCATATTGAGGAATAGCCAATAAAATGGATTTTATCAGAGTTTCCTTCCCTGTCTGTGACAACAGCTTTGCCTTCCAATTTTGAACTCGCGCCTCAATTTTTTTCTCTCAAATATTTAAAGAGTATTGTCTTATTTTGTCCAAATGCTACAGGTAAGCCGAGATAAGATGAGTGTTTATCAACAACCCTGACTCCCAAAAAATTTCCAAGTAAGGTCTTTAAGCACTCATCTACATTTCTTCCAGCGGTGAGCTCAGACTTACTGTAATTAATCTTTTGACCGGCATATGTTTCGAACAGATTCAGGACCTCTTTTATGCTCCTTAAAGCATTGAAATCTGTCTTCATATAGATAAGACAGTCGTCGGCAAATAGAAGGTGATTTATTCTCGGAGCATCCATGCTAACCTTCACACCTATTATTTGTCCCTCTTCTTGTCTCTTGTTCAAGGTCAGTGAAAGCCATTCTGCACATATTATAAATAAGTAGGGTGATATTGGGTCTCCTTGCCTTAAACCTCTTGATGGCTTGATAGGTGCGGACAAGTTATTATTAACTTTTACTTTATAAGTCACTGTTTTGACGCACATCATCACTCTCTCCACCCAATTGCCTGTGAAACCCAATGATGAGAGCATTTTTTCAAGAAAGGACCACTCGATTCTATTATATGCCTTACTAATATCCAACTTGGGGCCCAGCTTGCTTTGTTTCCAGGTTGACTGACGCTTTTCCTTTTTCTTTTTTTAGCATGTTATCATCTTTTACTTCCACCTCCATCAACTCCTCGTCTTCCAGATCATTCAGATGTCTTTCCTCTTCCCGTTGTTTTTCTAATTTTTCCAAAGCGTTTTCAGCTACTGCACTATTTTTGGTAGTCATCCCTTCCACAAGTTGGTGGTCACTCACCTTCTCGTTTGACTGTTCAACTCCTGTAATTAATTGCACCTGGCCGACGCTGTTTTTTTCGATTGCACGTCTATCATGTTCATACCCCATTGAGACCTCCTTTTGCTTTGATTCTTCAACGTATTCGGCTCTAATAGACGGATCTAGATCAACACCATTACCATCCTTAACCAGTTTGCACAGATTTTGATCATGATTAATGACTCCACACTTATAGCAGAAACGAATAGGTAATCTTTCATATTTAAACATGATCCAAAGAGGCTCTCTTATTTTCCTCTTGAGGAAGCATCCACTAGCCAGCGGTTCATTAACATTCACTGCAACCCTAAACCGCACGTATTTTCTTCGTAGTAACTCCCCGCCAACTGTCCCGTTTTTAACTACCTGCCCAGCTTGCTCAGCAAATTTCTTTGCAAATTCTCCTTCCATGAGTTCAATCGTAGGTTGTGAATCTGCACCAAATG
>QZGG01001358.1:0-68410 GCA_006409495.1 Sedum album | reverse complement strand
GTCCCCACTTGACCCCTTAACATTTTCTCATTTTCGAAAACACTCAACGTGGAACTCAACCATCCACCACACCCCACTCCCACCATCCTCTCTATAAATACAACTCTCTTCCTCCATCATTATTCACTCATCAACTCTCGAAACCCCAGCTAAACACTTCTCAGTTCATTAATCAAAGTTTACTCACCACTCAAGTTAGTATCAAAAATGGCAGCCTCAGCTACAATGCAATCCTTCTTCTCATCCCCAGTTGCCAACTTCTCCGCCAGACCCGCACTTCCTACCCTCCCTAGATGCGCCCCTCGTCGTATGTCCGTAAAGTGCAGAATCGAGGTATTGTGCGCAGCAATTGACAATCAATTCGGATACGTATTTTATATAGAAACTGTCACTTTATATTTGATCCTTTTTAATGTAAAGAACATATTTTTTACTAAATATTATTTTTGTAACAGGACAAACAAAGGATACAACTACACCTTCCGCCACTCCGACCACCACACCTCTCCCCTCAAGCTCATCAAGACCCAAAGTCAGCATAAAATTCACAGACATCTTAGCATTCGGTGGGCCAGCACCAGAACGTATCAACGGCCGTTTAGCAATGTTGGGATTCGTGTCGGCCATTGGTGTAGAATTAGCTAGTGGACAAGACGTGTTCTCTCAAATCTCGAATGGTGGAGTGCAGTTGTTTGTTGCATCGAGTGTTCTGTTGTCGATTGCTTCTTTAATTCCTTTGTTTAAAGGAGTCAGCGTTCAGTCAAAGAGTGATGGATTGATGACGTCAGATGCTGAGTTGTGGAATGGGAGATTTGCGATGTTGGGATTGGTTGCTTTGGTGTTTACTGAGTACGTGAAGGGAGGGGCACTTGTGTAATTTTCAATTGCGATGTTGGGAATTAGTTTGCGGATTTTTGAGCATCTAATTGGCTCAATATGTCATTGATGAATAAAACCTAATTATTATAGTAAAATATTAATCTATTTTCGAAAAAATAGTTAATTTTTAAATTCTAAAATCGTAAATAACATATGATTGTGAAGGGTTTCTAGGAGGACATGCGTCTTTTAATAAGACAGAAGGACATGATCTCAGCCGTTGATTTTTATCAATTCAATGGTTGATATTGGTAACCATCAATCACCAACCGCCTGTATTTTTTGTAAATCCAACCATTCAATTAATTAAAAACAAACTTTAATCTCAACTGTCAAATTAATCAAATCAACGGCCAAAAATATGTCCTTATATCTCACTAAATTTATATGTCTTTCTAGAATCCAACTTACATTAAGAATTACATAAATCTGGAAAGATTTTTTCTTTTTTTCTTTGTTAGAGCATCACTATATTATTTTACACCATAAAATCTGTGATGGTAAAAAAATATGGATTCCCACCATGATTTTTGCATGGGTTTTTTACCATTATTTGAACCATCCGATAATAAACCTAAGAAAACCCTCCCATGAGAGAAATTTGAGAGTTTACCATGAGCTTTGAGACTCATAGCCAATGTAATTCTCGAATCAAAACTCAATATTTGTCAATAATTTTACTGATAATTAAATTTTAATTGAATTATATTTAAAATATATACGATAATTTAATTAAAAAATTAAATCCTAATTATTTAATTTTTTATTGTCTATAAATAGGAATCCATAACTCTACCTTTTATAAAAATTTCAAAACTAAAAAATGTCTGTGATAGTAGAGGACGAACGAGAATCATATACTTCATATGCTGATCCTACATAATTCGTTAAAGATCGACCACAAGGCAGGGAGAGTGAAGACACGTCAACAAAAATGAAAAGGCATCATTCGAATTTGTTACTGAATGCCCGATCGATTTAACTAAATATTTAGCTAGAAGGGGTGCACCATAGAATAAAGCAACTCATATTTCGCTTAAATAAAATTTAGTGGAACTCATTTGATAATATATGACTTTGATACGCAGGAATAGACTCCTAATATGAATTTGTAATTTTTTTATTAAATATTTTAATTACAAGTATTTTATTAATGATTATGAATAAAATATAAATAAGAATGTGAATAATTAATTATTATTTAATTATATTTGTGATGTATGAGAAAGATGCATGGTAAAAAAATTTATTAACCATGATGGTGGTAAATATGGTGAAAAAACCATGACTGATGAGAAAATATGAAAAGATGAGAGATAAAATAGATGAGAGAAAATGATGGTAAGATTTTTTGACTATGGTAAGGGATGCTCTTAGAATACGCAGATTTTGACTATGGTGAGGGATGCTCTTAGAATATGCAGAGTTTTTTTCTTTTTCTCTCTAGCTTTCTCAGCTGAGAGAATTTTTGAAAACTCCCCCTCTTCATGAGGGAACTTTTGTATATCATGTCCGTTTATGATGAGTTATTCCGTCGTCGTTTGTGGTTGGTAAGTGCTTCCTTCGCCGCCGTGCGTGGCTGATGAGTGGTTCTGGTAGTCTCCCCCTTCCAAGCAACTACTTGCTTGCTGCCACGCACCTTCTTGCTTGCTTCATATTCCATCCAGCTTGTTTACGTGCATCCACACAGCTTGTTTACATGCATCCACGCAGGTGTTTGCTTGGCTGTCTGCTTCCAACAGTTTCATCAACGTTTCTATCTTGTAATCCTCACGTTTTATGTCTAATTTTGTTTAGTTCAGTATCGGTTATTTCGATTATAGCGTATTGCTGAGCGAGGCAAATGATTCAGTTTAACTCTTTTCGTTATTTTTATATCTTTCTGTTATTTCAAGTCAGACTAAATTTTATTTAGCTTTTTAAATATTCTTATTGTACTCCTTGGGTTGTTGTCCTCTTTTATCAAAAAAATTACATAATTTTGGTTTAGTTTTAAAAAGATATTTTAATTTGTCGACGTAAATTGTGGGATCGTTCGACATAAATTGATTATTTCCAACACCATCTGAACACTACATAACCACCTTCAAGCCTCTTCTGGCTCATTCCACACCCACGTCGTCCTACAATCCTCTCATGCCAGACAACAAACTAAAGTCCCCACTTGACCCCTTAACATTTTCTCATTTTCGAAAACACTCAACGTGGAACTCAACCATCCACTACACCCCACTCCCACCATCCTCTCTATAAATACCACTCTCTCCCTCCATCATTATTCACTCATCAACTCTCGAAACCCCAGCTACAACACTTCTCAGTTCATTAATCAAAGTTTACTCACCACTCAAGTTAGTATCAAAAATGGCAGCCTCAGCTACAATGCAATCCTTCTTCTCATCCCCAGTTGCCCACTTCTCCGCCAGACCAGCACTTCCTACCCTCCCTAGATGTGCCCCTCGTCGTATGTCCGTAAAGTGCACAATCGAGGTATTGTGCGCAGCAATTGACAATCAATTCGGATACGTATTTTATATAGAAACTGTCACTTTATATTTGATCCTCTTTAATGTAAAGAACATATTTTTACTAAATATTATTTTTGTAACAGGACGGACCAAAGAATACAACTACACCTTCCGCCACTCCGACCACCACACCTCCACTACTACAGATCACATTTATAACAGCGCTTGTTTTTGCTTTTTAACAGCGCTTCTTGAAGCGCTGTTGAAACGGGTGCTGTTGTAAATCACATATTTATTACAGCGCTTGTTACAAAAAAGCGCTGTTGTTTATCACTATTTATAACAGCGCTTCTTTTTTAATAAGCGCTGTTAATAAACGTATAAACAACAGCGCTTTTTTAAAAACGCTGTAATAAATGTGATTTACAACAGCACTCGTTTCAACAGCGCTTCAAGCGCTGTTAAAAAAAAAACAAGCGCTGTTATTTTATTATTTTACAGCGTTTAAATATAAAGCGCTGTTAAAATAATCACTCACAACCAAGCGTAAAACCAAAAACGAGGCCGTTTAATTTAATTTATTACACAGCGTTTTTATTTAAGCGCTGTAAAATAGTTTTAGTTTTTTAATTTGAAAATTTAATAATTCGAATATAAAATATTAACAGCGTTTTATAAAAAGCGCTGTAAAAAATGTAAACATTTACAGCGCTCTATTATAGAGCGCTGTTAAATGTTTAATTTTACAGCGTTTTTTTAATTAAGCGCTGTTAAATATAAGATTTGAATTATAAAAAAAATTAATTAAGCGCATTAAGATTTATTATAGTTACGGAGATTTGAGAAGACAGTTTTGGAAATTTAATAATATTAATAACCGCTTTAAAGGGAATCAGTTTTGATTATAATTTTCTTTATTTTTATTTAAATCGTACTTTTACAATGAAATGGAAACACAATTTAACATTCTTTTTTACAAGCATTAGCAAATAAATATTATGGACAAAACTATGGCCTTTGTACTGAATTTGTCTCATTGCTCGTCTTGAATAAACCTCATTGCTCGTCTTGAATTGGCTCATCGTCCTCGACATATATCATACAACAAATCTACAAAAAATATATTGAAGAATAGAATAGAGTTAATATATTGAAGAATAGTGTTAACGAAAAATATAAAACACAAAAGTGTAAGAAATAAGAGTGGGATTCCTTACTTGAAACGGGAAGTTTATGCGAAACAAAGCTTTTTTGGACTGTAAATTAAAACATCCGACAAGAACAATAGTATGTTTGAAAGAAAATTTTGATGTAAATTTTGTTGCATATTTGGATATATATAGAAAGACTATAGCGGGAAATATGTGCGGGTGACTTAAAATTCTGAATTTTTAATATTGAATATGGACCGTTAGATTTATTTAAACAACGATTGGGATTACAATCTGCGCGAAACTGTTTCGACCAATCAGGTAATTTATAATATTCAACAGCGCTTCATATATAAAAGCGCTGTAAAATATAAATAAATATTTTTTAATTAAGGAAATCGAATTACTGAGACATTTATTACAGCGCTTATAAATAATAAGCGCTGTGGTATTCTATGTACAACAGCGCTTTTGAGATATAAGCGCTGTTATAAATAGTATTTATTTGTTTTGTTTTTTCTTCAGAATTCATTGATTATTATGAAACAAATTTAGTTGGAAGTTTGATAAATGAAGCTTATAACTCATTTACTTAAAAAAAAATCATTTGCATTTCTGTTGTGTTTTTATTAGTGAAAAGTTTAGTTGATCAAAATGTACAATGTTCAACTTATTGCTTAGTAAAGAGACACAGTACAAATATTCAAATGCCAATGATTTCAAATGCTTATTAATGTTCTCATGATATTTTAATTAATAGAATGTTACTAATTGAGTTTTTAAATTCTTAAGATAACAAAAACCTAAAAAATATATTACCTGATTTTTAAAATTTGAAAAAACTGAAAATATATCTTTTACAGCGCTTATATGTACGATAAGCGCTGTAATATATAATTTACAGCGTTTATTATTTTTTAAACGCTGTAAAAACAAATTATTTTATTATTATTTTAAATATATATTACAGCGCTTTTGTTTTAAACGCTGTTAAAATTAGGGTTTGGATTGAGGTAAGGGTTCAGGGTTTAGAACCCTAATTACAACAGCGCTTTTATGGTAAGGCGCTGTGGTATATAGTTTTAACAGCGCTGTTTATTATAAGCGCTGTTAAACGATGAACTCGCTATTTATATTTTATTTGACATGATATATACCAAAGCGGTTCTTTTATTAAAACAGAGCAGTATTTTTATTAAAACAGAGCAGTATTTTTATTAATAAACACACTTTCATCATTGATAATTACTTAAATTACAATAAACACAAGCTCTATTAAAACATCATCTAATAATTTTGAATCTTCATCAATCCATATTATCTCGCCCGAATACCACCTGCATGAAAAAATTAAACATAAGGACACAATATACACGATAAAACAAATAAAATAATTTAAATTTTAAAAAGTAAGAATTTTCAACACATTAATTACCTGCTTAATTCCAAATTATAAAAAAAGTTTGATTACATATCCTTTGTATAGCGTGCTCATCACTAAAATCCTGTATAAAAACACCAAGCAAAATAAGTAAATGATATATAAATCTAAACACAACTTCACAAATATATTAATGTTTTGAAAAATATTCGGAATTCTTACATTGTTTTTCAATCCATATGCCTTCATTGTGATCATCCCTTCTCTGTTGAAATTCACCAACATCTTCGAAATTGATTGGAATGGTGCTACAAACCGCTGCACTATCTTCAGAGTAATCATTTGTATCCATACCATCTTCGAAGAAAATATGTTGTTTTCCATGAACGACAATATATTTATGTTCATTTGTGGGATCCTTGACGTAAAATACTTGTTTAGCTTGCTCAGCCATGATGAAAGGCTCGTCTTTGTATCCTTCTCTACGAAAGTCAACAAATGTCATGCCGAATTCATCAATACGAACATTCGAACTATGCACCCATATGCACTTGAAAACAGGTATCCGAACTTCTACGTAGTCTATTTCCCATATGTCTTCAATAACACCATAATAATTCACACCGGCATTTACAGGGTTCTTATCTTTGGCACTAGACACATGAATTGTATCGGCAACAATTGTCACGCCACTATTCTGAACTGAACTTCTTTCATCCTGATCTTTTGTGTAAAAAGAATAACCATTTAAATCATATCCTTTATAAGAATGAACGGCGCAACTAGGCCCAACACCAAGAGACTTCACAAAATCAGGCACATTTGAACTTAAAACGTCGTCTTTTAACCAAGAAGCAAACTCTTCTGAATGCTTTTTTTGGATCAACTTTTCAGATTTTCCCTGATTAGATGACCTTATCAATTGCAAATGACGTTCTACAAAGGGCTCGATCTCATCAACCTGCCGCAACACGTAGAAATGGGCGTCATGCAACTCTGATCGAGGAACAACTTTAACTTGAAATCCAATTGTTCCTTTCCCCTGAAGACGATCAAAGTGTCGCGGCTTTGGAATCCCAATAGACTCAATATTGCCCAAATAATGTGAGCAAAACTCAATTGCTTCCTCTGCAATGTATCCTTCAACCATAGAACCTTCAGGTCGATGTCTATTTCTCACATAACCTTTTAAGGTCTTCATGTACCTTTCGAAAGGATACATCCATCTCATATGGACCGGTCCAAGAAATTTTATCTCCCGTACTAAATGAATAGTCAAATGAACCATAATGTCAAAAAATGAGGGAGGAAAATACATCTCAAGCTGACAGATAGTAACAACAATTTGATTTTGGAGTTCGTCTAAGTCAAGCGGGTCAACTGTCTTAGAACACAAAGAACTGAAAACAACACACAATCTTGTAATAGCAGATCTCACGTTATCAGGCAATATCCCACGAATTGCGATAGGCAATAGCTGTTGCATCAATGTATGACAATCATGAGATTTTAAACCAACAAGACGCATGTCTTTCATGGAAACCAGACTTGAAATATTTGACGAGAAACCCGAAGGAACTTTAACACCCTTCAAACTGGAACAAAAACTAATCTTTTCAGTTTTAGATAAAGTCGTACACGCAGGTGGTAGATAGGTTCTTTGTCCTCTTTGTTCGGGAGCTAACTCCTTACGAATGTTCATTTCAAGCATGTCCAATCTAGCCTTCACACCGTCCTTTGACTTTCCAGGAATGTTAAGAATGGTACTGATAAGACTATCACAAATATTTTTCTCCACATGCATAACGTCAATACAATGTCTAACAGTAAGGGTATACCAGTATGGGAGATCAAAAAATATAGATCGCTTTTTCCACAAACCATCAACAGTATTACGTCCTCGTTTTCCCAAAACATTAGGAACTTCCCAAATAGTATCAAGTATTTCCTTGCCAGAAGCTGACTTCGGTTCATTTTCAAACTCAACTTTCCCATTAAACGAAGCTTTCTTTCGACGGGTAGAATGATTGGTCGGAAGGAAACGTCTGTGTCCCATGTATACAATCTTGCGACAGTTTTTAAGATGTTGAGAATGTGTATTCTCTCCACATATTGGGCAAGCTTTGTATCCTTTAATCTTGTACCCGGACAAGTTACCGTATGCAGGAAAATCATTGACTGTGCAAAATAACATCGCTCGCATATCAAAAAACTCGTCTCTAGATACATCATAAGTAGGGACACCCTTATCCCACAAAAGAATTAGATCATCTATCAATGGCTGTAAATAAACATCAATGTTATTCCCCGGCTGCCGAGGCCCGGAAATCAATAATGAGAGCATCATATATCTGCGTTTCATGCACAACCACGGTGGAAGATTATAAATAACCAATATGACTGGCCATGTACTATGCTGACTACTAAGATTTCCAAACGGATTCACTCCATCAGTGCACAAACCTAAACGCAAGTTTCTTGGATCGCATCCAAATTCAGGAAATGTTTCGTCAAAAGTCTTCCATTGAACTGAATCAGCCGGGTGACGCATCATATAATCCTCAACACGCTTTTCGGCATGCCATCGCAAATTAGTAGCGTCATCTGAGATTGAGAAGAGCCGCTGAAATCTTGGAATTGGAGGTAAATACCACAACACTTTAGACGGTGCGCCTTTTGAACTGATACTGGGTGCTTTGTTCGGTTATATACCTTGAAGTGTTACAAATTGGACATTCAGTTAGATCTTTATACCGACCTCGAAACAAAATACAATCGTTTGGACATGCATGAATTTTTTCGTATTCGATTCCCATAGGACACATTACCCTCTTCGCGTCATAAGTACGAGTAGGTAATGTGTTCGGATCTGGAAGCATTTCTGATACCAATGTCAATAACTCTGTAAAACTCTTATCACTCCATCCATTCTTTGCTTTCAGATTAAACAACTTTAACACTGCTGAAAGTTTGGTAAATTTTGTGCAACCATCGTACAAAGGTGTCTCAGAATCAGATTTAAGTTTTTCAATGACAGAAGACCCGACGTTCATCTCATTCTCAATGTTATTCACCATTCCAATTAGATTGTCATCCTCCCAGTCCATATTTTCATTAAATCCATGATGTTTCATCTGGGGGCCGGGAGAGCTAGCTGTCTCACATTCACCGTGTAAATGCCAAACTTTGTACTGTGGATCAATCCCCTTTAACAACAGATGTTTGTGAAGATCTCCGACTTTTATTTTTTTGTTATTCCAACAATCAGTGCATGGACAAAACACATATTCAGTGTCATTCCGGTCTGCAAAATCCTTAGCAAACTGACAGAACCCTCTTATTCCTTCTTCATAACCAACGGACAAACGATTTAAACACATCCAACTTCGATCCATTATGACTAACAAGGTTGAGAATAATCGGAATTGAAATACCTAGGATAATATAAGCAACACGCAAGACGATTAAATTATGGATAATCATAAGCGCATATAAATAATAAATTCAAACAAACTTACTTTTAACACAATATTATAAACAAGACGGAAACGGATGACTTATCGGGTTGAGATTAATTTATGTTCCAAGGCATAGACGACGTGTGAGTGCGGAAACAAAAGAAACGAAATAGGGTAAACATAAAAAAGTAGATCTGAAAGCTTTTTAACAGCGCCTAAAATACGAGCGCTGTAATATACCTATATTTAACAGCGCTTATATAGTAAAGCGCTGTAAAAAGTAAATAAAAATTACAGTCGGAGTAACACGTATTTACAGCGCTTTATATATAAGCGCTGTTAAATATAGTTTTAACAGCGCTTATTTAATAAGCGCTGTTAAATATCGTTTTTCACAGCGCCTATTTAAATAAGCGCTGTTGTATATTTGATTTATTTTTTCACGTTTGATTTTGTTGTTCAGAAAACCAAACCCTGCAAAAAACTGATCATTGTTTACTTCACAGGTTTGAAAGATGATCATTCAATTTACAATGCTCACAATGCTCACAACACAAAAGATCAACATCACATTCCATACATCATACACAAAGTATACAATATTTTTACAATTACAAGTAATAACATGATAAAAGCCACAAAATACAATTCATCCATAGCTTCTTTCTCATGTTAAACCTACAAAAAAAATTACACGAGTTAGAAAACTTGTCACAACACGTATATTATTCATTGAATCAATGATATTGTATAATTATATAAATTACCTCATCAATTCCATTGATATTCTTGAGCGGGACAATCAAGAATGTAATAAGAGAATTCGTCCCTTACTTCATTCATAACGAAAGACGGGTAACTTTCCCGTCCATTTGGAAACACCTATTTCCACATCAAAACTCGTTTCATATAAATGTAAATTTTATATATTTTTAAAAAGACTACGAAAAAATGAAACTTACATCACCAAAATTATCATGAAGCTGTCCATTATTTTCTTGGACGTACTTAATGATATCTCGAACGTATCGTATGCAATAATAACCACATAAGTTCGTCTCTCTGGTTGTCGTGGACACTACAAACATAAAAACACATGATGTTAGTATATTTTATCCCAATTGTAAATGTAAAAATATGCTAGAAATTAAATTAATTACCTCGACTGTTATCCATGTGGTCGATCTAGATTGTGAAGAGGATCCAAACATATTTTGAATGTTGGTAAAACTCCTAAATTTCAAAACACAAAAAATGTTTACTGACATTTTGAAGTATAAACATTAAAATAAAAAATAATAATTTAATATTTTATACTTACTTTTCAATTAATCGCCGAACATCTGATCGAACCATGCCAGCCATTGGATCTAGCCAATATACCAAATTTTGTCGTGGAAAAAGCACACACAACATCCAGTGACTCCTTCAAGAACATGATTTAAAACAAGTTAAGTTAAATCATAAAAGTAGCTAAAAACTATTAAATACAAAATTTAGTTGAATACTTACTCTTGTGGATCACAATATGGTAGAAAATAGCAAAAGAAGGATGAGCTATCAGGCATTGTCAACCGAGACGTCAAAATAGAAACTCTTGAGTTCATGTCTCGAATGCTTGTCGTGGACGACGGTCTAATAAACCCAAATTTGAATCCGAAGCGTCCAAAATCATGGTAAAGATAACTGAAACGATTTAAATTAGAAATAATACTGAAATTCAATTGATTTCAGATAATATTGCATGATGAATGAAAGTAATACCTCATATACAACTCAAGCGCCGTATCTCCAATCTTTTCCAACTGTAACTTCAACAATATCTTCCTTATACAAGTGAGCCCATACATCATCACCATAGACTTCACTTGGTATAAAGATAGATAGTGCGACTTCTATCTGATTTGCACGATGATAAAGCATCTGACAATGTGTTCCCAAGTGTGCAAACTCAGGTTCATTAATACTTGATTGGATAAATCCATATTTGTAATCATTGTATGCCTGAAAACAAAGTATGACGATTGTAAATTAAAGGTATAATTATATTATTAAAGATAAAAGAAGTAAATATATTGATGTACCTTTCTGTTAACTTCAACCAATGACTTAGGCCATGGTACAGCTGCATTCACCGCATCCCTTACAGTGTTAAACTGCGCCAAAGGATGCGGGATCGGCTGATTAGGGTCGATTGCATAATGCAATGTTGCCTTCACTTCATGATCATCAATCAGCCTATACTGCACGATTCTCCCAGGCAACACAAGACCATATGCAACCATGGTTCGAGAGCCATCATCAATGAAGAAAGCACATTTTAAACCCGTCTACATCAAGTAAATAAAAGTATATATCATTTACCAAAATTTTGTATTTTATCTAATTTAATAAATTTAATATACCTCAGGGATTATGGAGAAAATATCATCTTCAGGCGATGGGATCTGCGGCTGAGATGAGCTAATGTCGACTCCCCTAGGTTGTTGCACGACATTTGTGCTACCTTTCGTAGAAGTCGAACCTTTGGGAAATACTTTTTTCCAGCCCACCGCCATCCCGACCCCTCGAGTACGTCCTGGATACTCAGGTTTTCCAATCGCCTGAGTAAGAATATCATTCCGCCCTTGTGAAACGAAATGTCCAGCAGATGCCTCCTCCTCTGCCTCACCCTACAGAAAGATAAATAAATATTTATTACAATAAATATCCTTCTAAAATATCAACCATGTAATTAAATAGACTAAAGAAGACTTACAATTTTTGCAGCAATAGTTTCTACAGTCTCGTTCACATAACCACCCGTTTTTGTTTGATGGGCTCTCTTCCACACTTCGTGCCTCTCGACTGTAATGCTTGCTACCTCAGAGTCATCGCATAATCCGGTAGCCTGAAGTGCATCAGCTTTCTCCTTTATCAGGAGTTCTTCAGCACGACTATATCCGCCTCGAGAAGTAGCATGATGATACTTGTTGAGGCGCGCTCTTTCAGCAGCTCTCAACCCCTCCTCCTCAAATTCTTCGCTTCTCCTCCCAGCCACAAACTCCGCCCACTGATCCGGAGTAATGAATTGATAAATAAGAGTGGGATCCTCTTCGTTCTTCCTACCCTTGATGTAATCTTTGGTAAGAGTTGTCTTGAAATTTCTCCAAGAGATTCCAGCTTGTCTCAGCTCTTGAGACTTGTGTTCATCCGACACATTGAATTTTGCCTGTAAACAATTAAAAAAACAAATCATTTCAAACATATTGCATAATCAAAATATAAATTGATATGTAAAATAACATTAATACAATAATCACTTTAAACATGAAACATAAAAGAATAAAAATAACATTTTTTATTACCTTCATATCGCTCCAAACTAGGTTCTTCAACTCTACAGGCACGTGCCTCCAATTTTGATAAGTAATTGGAACACGTGTTCTTGCTGCCAAACATAGCGCACTTCTCCATATTGATTTATTCGGACCCGTTGGAACTCCTTTTTCGGTAAACTCAATAGTGGATTGAGTATTAGAGGTACTCCTCTCCTTACAAAATTTGGTCAAATATGTAGGCCCCCTCTTGCCTCTCTTAGATGGCGCGGAACACTCTCCCGCGTTATCAATGTTATCATTTGTGATTTGCAAATTCTCCATTTCTACATATTTAACAAAATTATTCATGATCAAACACAAAACCACAATACACAAGTAGATTAATTCAACAGTAAACAAATTACACAAACCAAAAATTAGGGTTAAAGAATAAGTGGTACCGTATCTGAGCTTGCGTCGGAGTTTGTTACGGAGCTAAGTCGGAATAGCAGACCCTGAGCGTGAATAAAAGCTTTTGCAACTGAGAGTAGTCGGAAATTGCAGATGAAAGCTGGACGGAAGAGAACGACGGCCGGTAATTCGGAAAAGCGGGATCTGAGAGTGAGTAAATCTTTAAAGTGCAAAATTACTTAGGGTTAAAACGATGTTATTACAGCGCTTATTATTTTAGGCGCTGTGGTAAATATATATTTCACAGCGCTTATCCAAAAGAACGCTGTTAAAAGTTTGTTTACGACAGCGTTTATACGAGAAGCGCTGTTGTATAGTTTTCACTGTGAAAGGCAAATCTTAAGACAGCGCTTATTAATATAAGCGCTGTAAAAGGTACTATTTAGGACAGCGCTTAAAAAGAAAAGCGCTGTTATTTATTTTTTACAGCGTTTTTTATAAAAACGCTGTGCTAAATTGTATTATTACAGCGTTTTGGTAATAACGCGCTGTTAAATATCTAATTTTTTTTACAGCGCCTAATTACAAGCGCTGTTGAATACATAATCTGTACTAGTGTGCACAGGTTTTTTAGAGATTTCAATAGCACTAGTGTTATCACAATAGATGGGAACTGAAAGCAATTTAAGACCATAGTCACTTAGCTGTTGTCGAAGCCACAAAAGCTGTGAGTAGCATGCAGCAGCTGCCATATACTCTGCCTCTGCAGTGGAAAGTGCCACTGATTTTGTTTCTTGGAGGACCAGGAGACTAGGCATGAGCCAAGGAACTGAGCTGTTCCGAAGTCGACTTCCGGTCCACTCTACTTCCAACGAAGTCTACATCGATATATCCCACCAGTTCTAGCGATTCTCCTCTAGGATACCATAGCGCCAAGTTGTCAATCCCTTTAGGATACCAGCGTATCCTCTTAACTGCCTTCAAGTGTGTTTCTCTGGGGTCAGCTTGAAACCTGGCACAGAGACAAACATTATACATTATATCTGGTATACTGGCAGTTAAGTAAAAAAGTGAACCTATCATTCCCCTGTAGAGTTTCTGATCAACTGGTGGAGTTGACTCGTCCTTCCCAAGCGAGTCATTTGGGGAGATTGGTGTACCAAAAGGTTTGGCATCGCACATCCCAAACTTCTTGATCATCTCCCTTAGGTACTTCTGTTGGTAAATCTTGGTGCCTTCTTTTTCCCGTGACACTTGCAAACCAAGAAAGAAAGTAAGTTCACCTTCCATACTCATCTCAAATTCAGTTCTCATGAGTTCTGAGAATTTCTTGACAAGAGAGGTATTAGTGGATCCGAAAATGGTATCATCAACGTATATTTGGACTACTAGTATATCACTTCCCTTTTTCAATAGGAACAGAGTCTTGTCCACCAGTCCTCTGGTGTATCCATGATCAAGTAGGAACTGGGATAGTCGCTCTTTCCAGGCACGAGGGGCCTGTTTCAAACCATACAGTGCCTTCAGTCGGTAGACGTGATTTGGGAACTGATGATCTTCAAAGCCAGGTGTCTGAGACACATACACCTCTTCCTTCAGAATTCCATTTAGAAAGGCCGTCTTAACGTCCATTTGATACAACTTGAATCCATGGTAGGAAGCATAAGCAATCAGAAGTCTAATTGCTTCCAGTCTTGCCACTGGTGCAAATCTCTCATCATAGTCTATCCCTTCTTGTTGATTATACCCCTTGACCAACAGTCATGCTTTGTTACGTACAATGTTCCCTTGATCATCAAGCTTGTTTTTGAACACCCACTTGGTTCTAATGATGGTCCGGGCAGATGGTCGAGGGACTAGTTCCCAGACTTTGTTACGCTCGAACTGATGGAGCTCTTCTTGCATGGCTACTACCCAGTTTGGATCTTTCAGTGCTTCAGTCATCGTTTTTTGTTCTGCAAGAGAAACAAAGGCAGTGTTAGCACAGAAACTCAATAATGCAACTAGACTAGTCTCATTAGTGTTTTGAGGTGAAAGGTTAGGGAGTTAAGTATGATAGTCTCTGAATTTGGTCGGAGGATTACTCTGTCGTCCACTTCTTTTGGAAACTCCTTGTTGTTGCTTTGTCTACCTACTTCGTCTTTCTGGAGATGAGGCAACTTGCTGATTGACTTGTGGCGCATTAGTTGCACTAGAGGTTGACGGACTAGTCCTTACGAAACCTTCTAATGGAGCACTTCCGGAATTTGGTAACTGATTATTCTCATTTGCTTCATCTTGTTCGTTATCAACCTCTGGTTCCACAACAGTATCTTCTTCCCTATCAGACTCCTCATTTTCAGCATTGTCATCATTATTTAGCCCCTCTCCCTCACATGTTCCTTGAGGAGCAGGAACTGGTTCATCCACAGGATCCTCCTCTGGGATCCACTCATCTCTGGTTAGTTCAAAGTCATCACTGTCATCTTTCGTCAGTTCCAAAGATCTCTGATAAAGCACTTTTGTATACTGTTTTAGGTCCTTTACAATGCTTAGATTCTAACATATTTAGTATAAGATTACGCTTTTGGTGTAGTTTTGTATCTCAGGTTTATCAGAAGAGTTAGAACAAAAGTGCAACAAGAAGGCTGAATCTCGGAACAAAAGACAACAAAGTTGACAAGAGCCAAAGGACCAACGAGCGCGCGAGTATGGGTCGCGCAGAGCAGAGCAAAACGATGACATTAGCAATCAGTGACAAATCCGGAGCGATGACGTCATCACGCGCAAAGAATATTTCTAAGTTTGGATTTTGGAGATAAGGATATTTGCAAGTCTGATTTTTAGAGATAAAAATGATTTCCAACATATTTTCTTGCCTAATTATTCGTGAAAACCCTAGATGGCAAGAGTATAAATACAAAGCATTCAAAAAATATGCGTAGAGAGAGAGGCGGCTTAGAACGGAATTCGGACCTAGCTGCGAGAGCTGTGCGCGCAAGCTGCCGACGCGAGCCAGACGACGCGTCAATCAGATTTGTTGTGTTATTCTAGTTGTTCAATATTAATTCTTGAGATGTAAACATTCAGTATGTCTAGCTAACTTACTAAATTCGGTTTGGATTCAGATCTATGAATGACATGTTTTGAGGTTTTGTTCTTAATTGCATGATAAGTTTAGTATTATTATTCCAAGCTCAATTGAATGATAATTAGGTTAGATAATTAAGCGAAGCCTTGCACCGCAGACTTAGTTATAGAATCTGTTATCTATAGTTAAACTATCAGAAGTACGTGAGTGTGAATGATAGGAGTAACACTAGAATAGTTAATCACTACCTTGATCGGATTCGTGGTTAATTAGACTAGACCGAGTAATAATATCATACGAACTTTGACCGGAATGTATGTGTAGGTTATTAAGCTTTGACCGGACCTTAACCTACGTGATCATTATATCATGTATCTTTAGTGACCGATGATAAACATAGAATTCATAGTGAGGAATCTGAACCGAGCTCATTTCAGTTTTTATTGACATCTTTTATATCTACCTTCTGATCGTGCGTCAGTACTACTTGCGCAACTGTTTTCTTTCTTCTACTTGTTCATACTTAAAAAACCCCAGTTTTAGTTGTAGATTGAAGACGACTTCTCACCGTTCCCTGTGGATTCGACCCCTGCTTGCCCAAGACTATACTAAGGAGGAGAGGGATAAATTTGCAGCACTCAACGACGTGCTCGTCAATCTCACAGACTTTCCTCCCATCACTGACTCATCAAACTTAACATGTATTGCCTCTTCCACTCTCTTTAACCGATGATTATAGATTTTATAGGCTTTGCTTGAAGATGAGTATCCAACAAATGTTCCTTCAGCACTTCGTGTATCAAACTTTCCAAGGCTGTCTTTACCATTGTTGTGCACATAGCACTTGCATCCAAAGACACGCAGGTGGGACAAATTTGGTTTTCTACCCCTGAGAAGCTCATATGGAGTTTTGTCAATTTCCGGTCTCAGATAGGCTCTGTTGATGATATAGCATGCGGCATGTAATGCTTCTGTCCAGAAGTTTCTGGGAAGATTACTAGCTATCATCATGGTTCTAGTCATGTCTTTTAGAGTTCGATTCTTCCTTTCCACTACTCCATTTTGTTGGGGAGTTCTAGGAGCAAAGAAGTTATGACTTATGCCTTCCAGTCTGCACATGTCAAGAAATTGAGAGTTCTGGAACTCTGTTCCATGGTTAGTACGCACTGAGATAATACGTAAGTCAAGTAATCGCTCAACACTCATTTTCCAATTTTCGAACTCATCAAAAGTCATCTTTAGTTCTAAGGAAAATAGTCCAGGTGTACCTTGAGTAGTCATCTACAATGACTGGTACATACCGATTACCTCCTCTACTCTGGACACGCATTGGTCCACATAGATCCATATTAATCAAGTCTAAAGGCTTTTTGGAGCTCACCCAGTCCTTTGATTTAAGGGAGCTTCTCGCCATTTGGCCTTTGGCACAAGAACTACACACTCCTTTCTCAGATTCCTTCACACTGGGTAATCCTTCCACTAGATTCTTCTTTTAAAGTTTGGAGAGAAGGTGTAGACTGGCATGTCCTAGTCTTCTGTGCCATAAGTCAGAGTCGTCTGAGTCCGACACAAGGCACAACTCTCCTTCTGGTTCAAACAAGTGATCAACAATATAGACACTGTTACATCTTACTCCTTTTAAAAGAACCTTTCCTGTCTCAATGCGCTCAACCAAATAGTCAGTGTCAGTGAAAATAATTCAATTTTTATCCTTTTGTGATAACTGAGCAACATTTAACAAGTTGTAACTTAGACCCTTAACATAACTGACATCTTCTACCTGAGTAGTACTAGATAAACTTACAGTCCCGATTCCATAAATTTCACCTCTGCTCTTGTTTCCAAAGGTGACTGTTCCTCCTTGATGTTTATTTAGAGTCAGAAACCACTCCTTGTTCCCTGTCATGTGGAGAGAACATGCGCTGTCGATGAACCACTGTTGTCCCTTCATCCTTACCTGCAAGGAAAACATCAGTTTTACGGACCCAGATTGACTTGGGCTTAACTACTTTTGATTTATAAGAAACGACACTAGTAAATTTATTAGTAGGTTTGGTTTCCATTTTGTTTCAAGATCAATTTTCCTTCTTGGAGTTTTCCTAGGTTTTCCTACTTTGGCTCGTGTATCCTTTGAAGTTGACTATCTCTGTCTAGTCCAGTGTTTTGGTCGTCCCTTCTGATAGTGAGGTGCAAGTTCATTGTTTTGAGGGTCACTTTGTTGTGATCTCATAGACTCCTGCCATTTTTGATTCCCCCTGACTTCCTAACCACGCTTTCTAGTGTATATTTCATTTCTTTCCCTATCAGCTTTTAGCTTGCCACATTTTCTGTAGAAGTGTCCTTTTTTAACAGAGTGCCAACAGACACGGTGTGATCTCAGGTTCACATACTTACGGTTCCCAGGTCTAAATGGCTTCCTTTTCTTTCGTGCCTGGTAGTCTAATGGTTCAGTGTTGTCTGCTTGCTTCTTCCACATCTTGAATGCCTTAGAACCATCAAATGGCACATACTGGTTGTCGGACTGGTTTTTCGAACTTGTTTGACTATCATGTGTTCTGTCAGAGTCAGTGGAGGTGATGTATTTCTCCTCTTCAACATATCCAAGACCTGGTCGGAATCTTGCTCTCAGGGTAGGCACTTCTTGATCATTAGTAGCGGTAATTTCATGTACCTTCAGCTTCACTTTGTCTAGTTTTATAACCAGTTTGTTGTTCTCTAGAATTTTCTTTTCCAGTTCATTGACTAGTTCTGTTTTCTACTTTTCTAGTTTCTGTATTTCATCATTCAACTCCTTGACTTCCTCTTTCAGATCAGGACAGTTGTCACCTTTGACAGATTTTTTCTTAATAGCATCCTGAAGCTCTATAGCAGTAGTTGACCATAAGAGATTGTCCTCAGTAAGACCTGCAATTTCGACTTTCTGTTCTTCCAATCTACTACTCATTTCCTCATTAGCAATGGTTAGTTCTTTAAGGATTTCTAGTAAATCAGCACGAGACATTTTTGAAGCAGAATTAGTCTTTACCTCATTATCAGTGTCATCTTTAAGTGCCATTAAGCACACTTTCTGATTCATTGGTAGGTCACAATCGCTTTCTTCTCCTTCATCTCCCCATGCAGCCAGCATTGCTTTGCCATCCCTTTCAGTAGCCGGCTTTCCCACCTTCTTTCTCAGACACTCAGCTGACACATGTCCTTTCCTTTGGCACCACCAGCATATGATGTTCCTCTTGTCTTTAGGACCAATCGATTGAGTGTTTTGATTAGAGGACTGTGGATTTTGATTGTCTCCTCCGTTAAACATTTTGAATTTCCTCATAGTATCCAATTTAGTCATTCTTAGTGCTCTGGTGATCAAGGCAGTGGATTCATCAAGGTCCTCATCATCTTGTGCATCAGTCTGGACTAGTTCAAACGCTTTTTCAACTTTAAGTGCAAGTGATTTGGATTTTGTAGCTTCTCTGGAGGCCGTCTTCCCTTTAAACACAATTGCATGTGATTGAAGTCTTGCCACTAGTTCTTCCAGTGTTATAACTTTGATATCTGATTGAGCATGGAGAGCCATTGCTATATGATCCCAGCTAGAATCCAGTGCTTGGAGGAACCGGTGAGTGATCCTCCAATCTTCCATCTTTTCACCAAGAAAGACTAGTTGTCCCACACATGTCTGGAACCTGGAGTGGAAGTCCTCCAGAGATTCATTTCTTCCCTGAGTAACCGACTCATATTCCTTGAGTGCAGTTAATATTCGGTTCTTCTGGATATCCTCATTTCCAGAGTACAGTCTTTTCAAAGCCTCCCAAATTTCATTAGCTGTGTCATAACCCAGAATCTTCCGTTTGTCTCCTTCGCTAAGTGCTTGAAGGATAACTCTTTTGGCGTGATGATTTTTCTCAACAATCCGATAATCTTCTTCATCATAGAGGTTTTCATCCTTAACCAGCATCATTTGGTCTAGAATTGGTTCATCTCCTATGGTAATGATCTTCCAGACTTGAGCGTCTAGAGAGCACACGTGTGACTTGAATTGTTTGACCCACCAGTCATACTCTCCAGATTTCAGTGGCGGGAGTGTCCAATCTCTGAAGTTTCTAGCCATGGTACCTGCAAGCTAACACAAATCTAGAGCACCAGGCTCTGATACCAAGTGTTGGATCGGGGTTAGCTTGTGTTACTAGTAGTAAAAGTAACTTAAAGAACGAAAGGTAAATGAATGCTCACTATTTTAGGTGGAAACCCAACTTGGAAAAACCACCCCTTCCAGCAGTTACTGGAAGGATTCTCAACTTCGAATTTTATTAATGCCCTTGGTCTGTGACTACACTTGATTAGTTAGTACAACTCCTCGTTTACTATTGTTCTATGCTGCAGCCTTTGTTCCTCAAACACCAATAAATCGAAGTTCAGCAGTACTCCTTGTCTCAAGTTAGATGGATTGTTAAAGTTTCTAACTTGCTACCCAATGTAATCGGACTAACGTAATGAACGTGATTCCGATTACACCTTTGCTGCTTGGACTCGCCGCCTTGTGCTCTGTTCTTGATTGCTCATTGCTTTCTCACAAAGTCACACCGACCTGGCTGCCGCTCTAGGCATTTATATTGAGTCGCATGCCTTCCCCAACAAGCCTACAATCATGCAAGATACAATTAGGAAAGTTTTAATTTAATCAAATCTTCAACCAATATTTGATTTACAAATCTGATCGGCAGCTGGAACATTATCTCAAACAATACAATCAATCAAAATGATAAAGGATTCGTCCCTGATTTTTCTCTAACCGAGATATTTGGAACGACCAACGACTACCGATTAGTCATTGTTCACGACCTGACTGTCGCTGGCATGTCTACTTAAGCAAAATCTGCACACTCAATACACTAGTCAGTATTGATCACTTGTCATCATCAAAACCCAAGGGTTAAACAGAATTGAGTCTGTAATTGTTTAATACTTTATTGTTTTTTGAGTTTGCGATCTTTGATCTCAATGGTACTCAATTCTCAGATTTCGTTTTGTGTCATATTATCATCATTTATTTTCTGCATTTCAACATTGTTTACTTTTGAGGAAAGTGATTGATTCTAGGTCGTGCAGGAATGACAAGTACAACGGTGAAAGACGATCGAAAACATTGGGCATATGATATACTTCAAGACATTGGGGTAGGATATATAGGAGGAGTCGTTTTTTGTTCACCTTCCGAATTCAGAAAGGGATTCTCTAACTCTCTTAATGGACCTTGTTTTATTGGTGGTATTCGATCTTTATACTTGAACGTTCCACGGCGTGCTAGTTCTTTCGCTTTTAATTTAGGTGTTATAAGTTGTACTATTTGTTGTTCAAGATTTATAAGACAAAAAGAAGATGCATGGAATTCAATTATTGGTTTCGCTATGTATAGAGCGCTAGATTACAGGATAGGGGGAGTTCGTGCTGCCGCTAAAGGGGCTCTGTTCATGGGAGGTCTGGATGCTATTTTGGAAGCCGCCAAAATCCAAGTGGAAAATGCCATTAGTAGGCAAAAGCTTCTGGAGGACAGGTACACCAGCTTCATCTCCTACCATTGTATACTAAAGTATTTTTCGTGTGTATTCTACTTAATTGTTCACAGGCCTGGTGCCAGGAAACAGGAGGAGACATCAATATCTTCCTATTAAGAATTGGGGAACCCATTCTAACGGTTATCCCCAATTCAAAACCCTAAATCATGTAAGGATGCGTCGCTTGGCATCTTCATCAGTCCAATCGCGCCTCTCTCCAACTCCACCATATGCTTAAACGCCTTCTCAAATCAGTTTGCGACTTAGATCACTTATCAGTTTGTGACTCAGATGGATAGTGAGTTACAAATGAACATGGTAAGGGTGATGACTAATTTTCTGGGTCTACAGGTGACACATGCTGGTGAAGGATTCTTTATTTCTCAAAGCAAGTATGCTAGCAATGTGAGTGTTGAACAGACTTTGTATAGAAGTGTGATAGGAAGCCTATTGTATGCAAGCAGGCCAGACATATGTTACTCAGCTGGTGCATGTGCACGATACCCGGCGAACCCTAAAGAGTCACACATGAACTATGTCAAGAGGATCATGAGGTATGTGGTTGTAACTGTAAATTACGGTATATGGTATACTAACGACACTAGTGCACATGTTTCTGTCTGGGACACAATTTGATATCCTGGTTCAGCAAAAATCAGAATTGCATTTCTCTATCCACTGCCGAGGCAGAATACATAGCAATAGGGAGTTGTTGTCAACAATTGATCTGGATGAAATAGATGCTAGAAGAGTATGGCCTGATTCAAGAGGAAATGGTTCTATACACTAATAGCAAGAGTGCTATAGACATTTGAAGAACCCAGTTCAACACTCCAGAACTAAGCATGTCGACATAAAGCATAACTTCATAGGTGACTAGTTGGGAACAAACAGCTTGCTGATATGTACACCAAAGCTCTAGGATACAGTCAGTTCGAAGCACTCAGACTAGCGTTGGGTTTGTGTGTTATTGAAAGTTAACCTCTGGTTCAACCAATTTGAACATATCATGCCTCAGACATCTGCGTGATCAAGTCAAGAGGAGGCTATGTACAATAAAGTTGTTTTCTTTTCCAATAAATACAGAGTTTCAGATGCAACTATTACTCAGTGAAAGGAGAAGAACCCAAAAGGGGCGATAGTTAATAACAGTGGATTTGGAGATTTTAGAGCTGTAAAAGAGGAAGAAAGCCCCAAGTTAGTAGATCCAGATGATATTGAAAAGGATGTTACCCTAAGCGAATTTGCCATAACAGTAAAAGAAAAAACTAAGATGCTAAAGTAAAAGAAAACGATCATTAAAATCCTAGATGGGAAGAGGGATCTAAGAAAGGAAGCGGCTAGACCAGTGGAGTATGCAAGCACCAACTTAAAAGAGGTCTTAATGAAAGTAGCAGAAGAAGTGACTTAGGAGATAATAAAGAAGAACGCGCACGCTGGTAATTCTAGAGAATCTGTAAAACTTGAACAACAGGTTATTAAGAAGAAAAGGAGGATACCAGAATTGAGAAAGCCTACAAGAGCATCAGATGTAGGGGGAGCACAAAATTGAGAAAGCTTATGATGAGCAGTCCATAGACGTTGTAGATTGAGTGATTCAGGAGATTGAGGATGACTATCTAAGGATCAACCTAGAAGAGCATCAGATGCAGGGGGAGCACTAAAAACTAGAATGAAAGGCCATTGGTTGTTAATTGGAAGGTATTTACATTTCATCACCATATTGATGTTTCTGTTCCAGTATCTGTGCAGAAATGTATATTGAAGAAGGAAACTGGTGAGAAAGTCATTCCTGAAGAGGTGCTCAAGTTGATGATTACACAACTGCAAAGAGAGTTGAATGTACTTCATGAGGTGGAAGCTTAAGCCAAGGCAGATGCAGAGGAGGTTAAAGCATTGCTGTAGAAACTCATCGAATCAACTTATGAAGGAGACAAAATATCCAAGGGAGGATTCTTCTGAGGAAGAAGTCAAAAATGGGTAATCTAACTCAGCAACGTGTGGAGATCCAGGGCTTGGTGGTCCATCCAAGCTTCAGTGCTGCTCCGATCTGGTGGTGGACGTGGTTCGAAGGGGGGTTCGGCGAGAGGGCGGCCAAGGCATAGGATCTGTGGGATTGACGGGGATCTGGTCTGGTGGCAGATCTGGGACGGGACTGGAGGCGGGTTGAACAGATCTGCTTGGGGTGGATGCAGCTCGGCCGGCGCGAGGATGCGGATCTGATGGGCTGGAGGCGGCTTGATCTCAGCAGGAGGCGGCTCGGCCTGGCGGTCGACGAGATCTGTCGAGGTCGGGGTGGCTCGGATGGTGACGGACGCTCGGCGCGGAGGGCTGGATGCTTGTGGCGGAAGCGGCTTGGATGGGGACAGACGCTCGGCGCGGCAGGCTGGATGCGGGTTGGCTGGGAGGTGTGGCCGGGCTGGATGCGGGTGGCGGTTGCTGTTCGGGCGAGGTTGGGTCCGTGGCGGGTGGGGAGGGTCGGCTGGGTGGTGTGGCGGCGGCTGTCGCTAGGGTTTCGCGTGGGGTGTGTTTGGTTGGGTTGGGCTGATTTGCTTGTGGGCCAGTTCCTGCTGTTGGGCCAGATCCTGTAGTTTGTTTTTCCTTCCCTTCCTGATCTTGATGTCCTCTCGGTCTTTGGCTGATGTGCTCTGGAGTTTTTTCGAGTCCGAATGATGTATGGACTCTGGGGAGTTTTGCTGGGATGGCGCCGATCATGGCCTGCTCTTCAAATTGCATTGACGAGACTTCCTCGACGTAGAGTTGTCTTAAGATTTGTCCCTTCAATTATGTTTCATTCGCGTGTCTTGTAATATCTTTTACTATGAAATATTCTCACCTTGAATCAAAAAAAAACTCAGCAACGTTGAAAGAATAAAAAACTTTATGTGAACCCTTGCACTTTTTGTGGCAAAAAGGGAGAGTAGTTTATGATGTGTCCGTGTTGGGCAATGATGGATTATGATGCTTTTCATCTTTGTTTAATTTTACCTAAGAGATGATATGAAATAGGATAAGATCGTTTTGCCAAAAAATCGCCAAAGGGAAGATTGTGAGCTCTGTGAACCAGGAGTGTGACAGTGGCAAATTTTTGCAAACCAAGACTCGGAACTCTGTGTCACATCGTGACGAAGACAAGCTCGTCAGCACTAGTAAATACACATGGGAAATATCCGGGACTCATTAAATGCAAAGATTCCTGAGAGTTATTGTCAAAGATTGCAGGAATCCTGGGCAGATTTATTGAGGTGACCGTTATAGAAATAAATATAACGTTATAGAAGCATAATGCTTCATCATAATGAGGCAATCAACACATCACTGGTGAAAGAATATAAAATCTGATGGAGATGAAGATGGAGAGTTGAGGAAGATAAATATATTCAAGTAACCTACATTGAGTTGTGCAGAAGACATCTTTGTCTTATTTTTTCCATTTACAGTTCATTCTATTCATGAATCAGTACACTGTGTCTCACTAGCGTGCCACAGACATCTACGCGTCTGAAACACTAGGCGGTGTTTTCACTTTGCCTACTGTAACTTCCAGGGCAGCTACATTTTGTCGAGCTTTTTTCAAGTACATACAGATTTCAATGAATAATTGCAGCCTTGGATGCTACGGTGGAAAGAGAATTAAAAAATCATCTTTACACTAAACCATTTTAAGTACATGAGAGTAAAGAAGAAACAGAGGAGACGTAAGAGTGAACGTAAGTGTTTCGGCCTTCTCTAATGTTATTCCATTCTTTTATATATAAAGGATTAGTACAACATATCAGTCAAAATCTTTAGTGATTTGCAGCAAGTTAACATCCAAGTGCATCAACACCTAAATGCTTGTCTCATGTTCAGCGTCTGTGTCCTTTCTTGTCTTTGTAATTTGACTCTACTGCAACAGGCTTTGTTTTCTGATATCTTGACTCTGAATCTTACAAAGGATTGATATGATGGGCTGCAGCTGTCTCTGTTGGAATACCAGACATGACGCAGGCTCTACAAATGGGGCACCTGAGGTGTGATCCAAGCCAGACATCAATGCAAGACATATGAAATGCATGGCTGCACTTTGGCAGAATCCTAAGAACCTCACAATCTTGAAACTCATTCAGACAAACAGCACACTCCATTTCCCTTAAGAGAATATCATCACATTTCCTAAACTTGTGAATTCCTTCTGCACCAATAACAGTTGACGGCGACACTAGAGTATCAGCCTCGCTACGTACCTGGACAATGACCTCTCTTCCTCTTTTGGAATAGTACTTCAAGTAGACTACATAACTGCACACTGCAAGGAATCCAATAGCCAAGCTTGCAAATGTAGCGATAAAGAATGGATCAAATGTGTAAATTCTGCTAGGATTATTACGCGCTGAGGCAGCAACAGTTGTGGGTGGGATTAGCACATACTGGCAAATTGTGGGGCATTCAGACAGACATGGTCCAGGACATGAACCAGACCTATTTGTGGTGGCATTGCAGAATGAACCGCAGAGTGCTCTCGCATTAGTCCATCTCGGTTCCATTTCAGTTGCATGGTATGCTGTGAGAATGAGTAGGGGATTATTCTTTCACTCTAGTTGAGATTAAAAAGATTGATTTAGCCTCAGGTTGAGGCAACAGATGAGCTGGAGTGCGGTTGGTTACTGACTGGTATTGACTTCAAAGTTGTAAAATGCAAGTGCAACTACCTCCAACTTGGGGAACAGAAGGATTGGTCACCAATCTTTGACCAAAAGGGAAGCCAATATGACCTCCATGTCACTAACTTCATAGCACTAACTAGCAGCAGATCTGATAGCAAGCAGAAGAAAACAACATTGGTGGTTGAAAACCTGTACAAGGTTTCAGCAACTGATGCTGACTCATCTGAAATATTGTACAGGAGGTTGAGATTTTAAAGCAGGACTTTCAAGAGTTGGAAATGGTGCTGCATCCAGTGACCAGCATTTCTCGTTCTGGAAAACGACATGAGAAGTGAAACTGGATTCACATATGGCATACTTGTACTGAGTTCGTTTCAAAACTAATTGAATGAATGATCAAATAGTTTTTGATGGACAATTTCAGATAAGATAAAGCAAGTATTTTATTTAAGGGTTAATTGCAGTAAACCATCATTATAATACTCCTTTTTGCAGTAAACCACCATTTTAACAACTAATTACGAAATATCAATATTATAATACCTCCGTTATCAAAAAACCACCATTGACACTATTGCATTAAAACTTCCGTTAAGTGCGTGTACGCGTGACAATAAAATATTATTTTATATTAAAATTAATTATCAAAAACCACTATTATAATCTCAGTTTTACGAAAAACCACCATTTTAATAACTTATTATCAAAGTACTACAACCTGCACTGTTCATGCTAGATCAGGGGCTCATATGATAATTTTACTCGTTGATAAGTATCTACTAGCTACATGGTGCTTCAATTTAATCTCGATGGAAGTCAATGAAGAAAATAATGTTAGAAAATGCAAAAGGAAACTCTTGTTTGAGAGTTTATTATCAATGTTTAATGATTATCGACTGTACGGTTCAAATATAAATAATTTTCTCATTTTATCTTATGAAATATAATTTATTATATCACTACTTTTAAACTCTAATTGTTTTACTATATTGATCTTAAGGATCAACTCTGAGCTAATATAAAACAGCTTCTCACTACGCCCGCAACTGCAAATATGCTTCCATTAGGTCTCGTGTCTAGTATGGATTATAAATTAATAAACGTATACTGCCTTACTAATCAAAGATAGTCAGAATCGTAGCCTCAACCTCATTCGCCAGCGTTACCTATATATTCAGATGGTGCTTTTTGATAATTGAGATATTATAATAGAGTCATTTTTTAATTATTTGTTAAAATGGTGGTTTTTTACAAAAAAAGACATTAAAATGGTGGTTTTTTGAAGTTGTCCGAATTAAATAGTTGTTAAAATGGTGGTTTTCTGTATTAAAAAATGCCGATCAGATATAGTGATTTTTGAAATTCTGATTTTCTCAAAACTAGATTGAGGCCAAAATAGGTCATTTGAGAAAGGGTAATTGTAGTAAACCACAATTATAATACCTTGTTTGGCAGTAAACCACCATTTTAACAACTAATTGTGAAATGACTATATTATAATAGCTCTGTTATCAAAAACCACCATTTTCACAATTCCGTTAGAAATTGTAAAACACGCGTCATACGACTCGTGGATATATAACTTTAATTCGGACAATTTAAAAAACCACCATTATAATATCTTGTTTTGCAAAAAACCATCATTTTAACAAATAATTACAAAATGACTCTATTATAATATCCCAATTATCAAGAACCACCATCTGAATATATAGGTAACGCTAGGGAATGAGGTTGAGGCTACGATTGTGGCTATCTTTGATTACTAAGATAGTATTCGTTTATTGATTTAAAATCCATACTAGACACGAAACCTAATGGAAACATATTTGCAGTTGCGGGTGTGGTGAGAAGCTGTTATATTTTACCTCAGATTTGATCTTTTGCATTTTCTAACATTATTTTCTTCATTGACTTCCATCGAGATTATTTGAAGCACCATATAGCCAGTAGATACTTATTAATGAGTAAAATTATCATATGAGCCTCTGATCTAGCATGAATAGTGCAGTTGGTAGTATTCTGATAATAAATTATTAAAATGGTGGTTTTTCGTAAAACTGTGATTATAACAGTGGTTTTCGGTAATTATTTTAAATATAAAATAATATTTTATTTCCACGTGTACACGCACTTAACGGAAGTTTTGACTGAATAGTGTCAATGGTGATTTTTGATAACGGAGCTATTATAATATACTCATTTCATAATTAGTTGTTAAAAAGGTGGTTTACTGCAAAACGGGGTATTATAATGGTGATTTACGGATGATACGAATGTCATGTCCTAGTCTGATCTGCCTTAGATATGTCAAAATTACCCATTATCCGTTACCCGCCCTTTATCCGCCCGTTAAAATACCCGTCAATACCTGCCCGTTTAGAGATAAAGGGTAATCATACCCGTTACCCGTTTATACCCTTTTATTATAGGGTCGCCCATTACCCGCACGTTATATTTCATTAGAAAAAATTAGATACTCATTTTCGTATTTTATAAATAATAGAATAATTGGAAAAATAAAAATAGCTAGTTAAAGGGTAAATGAGTTATTAATGGATAAACGGGTATTTAATGGGTAAACGGGTAAATTAATACCCATTACCCGTTTATACCCGTTATCCTATATACCCGCCCGTTTATACCCGTTTACATAAACGGGTAAATAATATTCGTTACCCGTTTATGCATGTTACCCTTTATAACCGGGTCATACCCGCCCGTACCTGCCCCATTTGACATATCTAATCTGCCTTCAGTGGCTTGTAAAGCCTACTGAGTTGTGTTATTCCATTCTAGGTTTCTGATGTCAATTGTTAAGTCAATTCATTTGGCCATGGGTGTGTCCATGCCATTTGTGTTATTGACTATTTTGAAATTTCGAATTTTCGATTGATTGTAATTGCCTGATCCGGCAGTTTAGGATCTAATTAATAAAATTGCTGGAATCGACCAGTTTAAAAAATGGTGACCATTTGAGAAAGAGTTTTTAAAATTAGGGTATTTGGGAAACTTCTTTTTTGAGGTGAGGTATTTCTAAAAAAACTTCCTCGCGCTACTCTGCAACTGCGGCGTCGCCATCGCATCCGACGATGGAGGTTTTTTACCTCCGTCAGAAGGAATCAGAATCGCGTGTCTACAAAGAGGCGCCGCGTATTTCATCCTCTTCTTCAGCTCGCGGCGTGCTGGGCGTTAGCCCTAATTGCTCTGCCTCCGAGCTCAAAGCAGCTTTTCGTGCCAAAGTATGTTAATGCACATATATTTGATTGATGTAATCCCATAATATTAGTCAAAATATCTCTAATAGCCGGATTAGCTCCCTAATCATTCAAGGTGAATATTTGCATGTAACCTGTATTTATACACCTCAAGAATAATACAGAAATCATCTTCTTCTCCAAAACTCAGTTCACTACTTTACAAAGTAATATTATCGATATTTTGAAACATGTAACGTTAGTTACAGTTTTGAGATTGTATTTTTAGGTTTTGGAAGAAGGAAGTTTGAGTCAAGTTGTTGTTACTAGTTGTTTGTTTTACTAACTGATTTTGAAGGTGTTAAAATTCAGGTCAAGGAGTTTCTTCCGGATGTGCGAAAAGATAAGCCAGAAGTTGATATGATGTCATGATCCGCCGTGTGATACAATCGTATGAGGTACATAGGTGTTCCCTATTCGGCACACTGTCTGCTTTCATACTTGTTCGTCACCATTCAACCCCGCGTAATGTGTCTGTGATTTTTGCAGATGTTGTCGAACTACAGTCGACCCGAGATAATTGAGAGAGTAAAGTCAGGTTCTTCTACTTTAGAGAGTTACTGAAAAACTTTATATTCTTACCATTGCTGCTGCTGAGGCTTTTGTTTGGGACCAGAATGTGAAGCGTCTGAGCCTCTGACATTTTTGTTAATGAAATTGTCTGCCTCGGAAAAGGTTTAGTAAGCCTCACTATGAGCTTTAATGTGTGATTGCCTCATGTTTAACTGGCATCTACTTGCATGTAAGCTGATATTTAAAATTCTCTGATGTATTGCACAGGGTGCTCACAGTCATGTGTGTCTAAAGCGCCTCATATTTTCTCATTTTCCACTTTAACCGGGACTGCTAGAGCAACCACTCAAGGTTTGTTTCAGAAAAACAGAATAGCCACTGTAGGATCGTTCTACGTTCCTTGAATCAGACCTAACTTCGGTCTCACTCGATTCACTCAATCTGACTCACTAGACGAACTAGGCGGAAACTGAATCAAATGAAAAACTGAATCGAGACAAGATTTATACCGTGGTTATATGACTTCCGAAGAAGCCTTTAATCCACGTTGTGCGAACCGTAGTTCGAGGTTTCACTATGAGCCAGAACCGCCGGCAACGGATTTACAATCCCGATCAACCACAGACCTGAATCAACACCTGATTCAGCAGCAAAACAACACAATCGCTCTACCGAGACTTCGAACAACTCCGCCGAACACCTCTAGATCGAAAACCCTTGTTGAATCGCTTTGATCACTTTGCTTTCTCGAAGATTCGCTTTTCTTGAAAAAATCGCGTTCTGAAGAAGATGATGACGCAGAGCCTTATATAGATCTCCAGATTCGATCACAGCCGTTCGTCACGCTTCGATCCAGGCCGTCCACTTCTAACAGCTTAACAACCTCAGACTTCTGCTAAAACGACGTCGTCTCATTTGATGACGTGGCTCATCCTGCATCACTCGTTCTTCATCCTTAGTTCTGATGACGTGGCTCATTCTGCATCACACCTTGACGCAGACCATGACGCAGCTTCACATTTCAACAATCCTCCACCTGAAGCTGCCATTCCCTTCTTCCAGCAACTCCAGCTCTTTCCCTTCCTCATATATAGTGAACCTCTACCTATGGTTTATCGCACAATACCTGCAAAACAAACTTACCCAACTCTCAGCAAATCCAGGCAAAGCCTGAACTTGGCTAAGGTCACAATCTTAGTCCCAACATCTGAAACATTTTCAGCAGTATTGACTTTAACAATTTTAACTACACCTGCAGCAACTTTAGATCTAGTAAAATGATACTTAACCTCAACATGCTTTGTCCTTTCATGATATATGGGATTCTTGCATAAGTAGATTGCAGACTGACTATCAGAGTGAATCAGCCCAGGCTGATCTGAAACTCTGATTTCCTTCAACAAACCTTGAAGCCATATGCTCTCCTTCACTGCCTCACTAATCGCCACATACTCTGCTTCAGTAGTAGAGAGAGTAACTATAGATTGCAGTCCTGATTTCCATGACACACAATTTCCACCAAACATGAAGAAGTAGGCTGTAGTAGACTTTCTTGTATCTTTGTCACCTGCAAAATCTGAGTCTACATACCCCACAAGATCAAGTCCAGTAACCTTCTTATCAAATTGTAAGCCATAATCAAGAGTTCCAGATATGTAAGACAACACATGCTTAATAGCCAACCAATGCTCATAGCCTGGATTAGACATGAACCTACTCAGCACTGACACAGCATAAGCTAAGTCAGGCCTTGTGCTGATCATAGCATACATTATCGAACCCAACACATTTGCATAAGGATACTTCTCCATCCTAAGCTGTTCTATCCTATCCTTAGGGCACTTGGTTCTACTAAGCTCAAAATGAGCAGCTAAAGGCATGCTCACAATCTTACAATCTTTAGCATGAAATTTCTGAATCACCTTCTCTAAATAAGGCTTCTGATGCAGTTTCAAGCTATGTCTTGATCTATCCCTTTCTATGATCATACCTAGTATTTTCTTAGCTTTACCTAAGTCTTTCATGGCAAAAGCCGTATTAAGCTTCTTCTTAAGTTCAGCAATCCTAGAGCAAGACTTACTTATGAGTAGCATATCATCAACATACAAAAGTATGAACACAGATTCACCTTTGTCAAGAGAAAAATATAGACAGCTATCATAATCACTTCTAGCAAAACCTATGCTAAGCACAAATTCATCAAACTTCAAATACCATTGTCTAGGACTCTGCCTCAAGCCATATAAAGACTTCTCAAGAAACATACATGATCAGGGTACCTCTTATCCTCAAAACCTTCTGGCTGCCTCATGAAAATCTGCTCCTCCAAATTCCCATGAAGAAAAGCTGTAGTCACATCCATCTGTTCTAATTCTAAATCATAGTGTGCTACAAGAGACAGCATTAATCTAATAGTTTTGAATTTCACAACAGGAGAAATATTCAGTGAAATCAATACCAGGTTTTTGAGTATACCCTTTAGCCACAAGTCTGGCCTTATACCTGGGAGGGTCAGCCTGAGTCAGGCCTTCCTTTACCTTGAACAACCACCTGCATTCCACAAGCTTCTTGCCATCAGGCTTCCTCACCAGCTCCCAAGTCTTGTTATCCCACAAAGACTTCATCTCGTCTTGCATTGCAGCCAGCCACTTGCCTTTGTCAGCACTCTCATAGCCTCCTTGTAATTATTGGCTCATGATGCTGTACTTCATTTGCTGCATACAAAGCTGTAAAGATTAGTTCAGCATAAGAGTTATATCTAGTATTAGGCACCACTGGTCTCCTGGCTCTATCCCTGCCAACATGTAATCAGACAAGTCCTCATTTCCCTGATCTGGATCACCCTCCTGAGCCTCCACCTGATTCAGGTCCTCTGCTTCTTCGACAGCTGCATCGCCAACTGCTTCAGCACCTTGCTCATGGATCTCAACGTCAGCTTGAGTCTCATTTGTCTCTTCTTGACCAGTAATGTCATAACTTATAACCTCATTCTGAATCCTTTCTGACTGATCAACTTGACTTACGTCCTGAGTCACAGTCCTGCATGGGAAACTGCCTTCGTCAAAGACAACATCCCTGCTCAAGATCACCTTAATTCCTGGTGAATCTCTCTCCCAAAGTCTATACCCCTTGGTACCATAGTCATGATGGTATCCCAAGAACACACATCTAATGCTCCTAGCATCGAGCTTACCTTCCTTGGTATGTGCATAGGCAGCACAACCAAATATCCTGAGGTGAGTCAGGTCAGGAGCTTTCCCAGTCCAAACCTCCAATGGACTCTTGAACCCAAGAACCTTAGTAGGTATCCTGTTTAACAGATGAACTGCAGTCATAGCTGCATCACCCCAGAAAGTCTTCCTTATTCCAGCAGTGAACAACAGACTTCTCACTTTCTCGAGCAGAGTCCTGTTGAACCTCTCAGCCACCCCATTCTGCTGTGGAGTGTGCCTCACAGTCCTGTGCCTCATGATGCCATGATCCAGGCAGAACTTGTCAAAGGCCTCGTTGCAGTACTCCAGACCATTGTCTGTCCTCAAGAATTTCACCTTCTTGTTGGTCTGATTCTCATGAAGAGCTTTCCACTCCTGAAACTTACTCAGCACCTCATCCTTCGTCTTCAGCAGAAATATCCAAGTCCTCCTTGAATAATCATCCACTAGACTCATGATGTACTTGTTTCCTCCATGTGAATCAACACTTGCTGGACCCCAAAGATCTGAGTGAATGTACTCTAGCACCTCCTTTGAAGTATGCTTGCCTGTATCAAACTTCTTCCTGACTTGCTTAGCTTGAACACAAGGCTCACAAAATTGAAGTTCTTCAATAACTCCACTACCAAGTTGTCCAGCCTGCTTCAGGATCTTAAGACTCTTGATCCCTGCATGGCCAAGCCTGAGATGCCACTTCAACGAGTTTGTCATGGTGGGCAGATTATTGGTTACTAAGCCTCCACCCAATTTGGTACATGACCCATCAAGGACATACAAACCTCCAATCTTTTTGCCAACAAGCACAACCTTGCCTTTCCTGCAAACTCTAAGCTCACCACCTTCTGCAACATACTTACATCCTATGTCATCAAGTGCACCAAGAGAAATCAGATTCCTCCTTAGACCTGGGACACACCTCACCTTAGTCAGGATAACTTCTTTACCATCAGTCAGCCTCAAAGGGATGTTTCCTATCCCAACCACTTGACACACATTGTTGTTGCCCATGTACACCTTCTCATCCTTAACTGGCTCGAAATCCTGAAACCAATCTTGATAAGGGCACATATGGTAGGAGCAGCCTGAGTCCATGATCCACTGATCCATCTGAAAGTTATCAGACACAGTCAAGACCTCTGGAGCACCTCTTGTCTGTTCTGAGTCAGGGCTAGATTAGTCTCTGAATCAGCATTCTCCCTGTTCTTCCACTTGAAGCAATTCTTCTTCAAATGACCAGTCTTGCCACAATAAAGCACTTCCTAGTCTCCCCTGATCCTTTACCATCTTTCTTTTTGTCAGACTTGGTCTTAGAATCAGAATTTAGTCTTGTTTTGGCCCTTACTGTTGTTTCCATTTCCTTTGCTTTTAACAAACAGGTTTGATCCAGCCTTTGCCTTAGCTTGTTTAATCTCAAGCTCCCTGGTTCTCAGGGCATTACACAGCAGATCATAGGATGGCACATTGCCAGTATACTGAAACATTCCTAACTACTGCATAATTATCAGGTAGTGAATTCAACAAAATCATGACAGCAGACACATCATCAAGTTTGTGAGGAGTATCAACCAACATCAAAGACAGTTTCAAGAACTCATCCAAATTATCATCAACTGATTTAGCAGCATCCATCTTGAACGAAAATAGTGCAGCTTTAATGTATGCTAGATTAGATGTTACCTGGTTCGAGTAAAGCTCTTCCAATCTATTCCACATATCAAGGACTGTTTTACAAGTACAGACCTTCCTGATGATAGTATCTGACAGCCCCAGTATCAACAAGTTCTTAGCTTCTTTCATAATCTTGTTTTTCTTCTTTTTGTCTTCTTCAGACCATTGTGCCTCAGGTTCCAAGGCTACATCCACTTCTTGGTGTGACAGCAAAGCTTGCATCCGCAGTTTCCAGACTTGGAAATCAATCTTCCCATCAAACTGCACAATCTCTACCCTTCCAGGTGCCATCGTTTCACAGCACAGATTGAATCAGACAACAAAGATCCAGAACAAGCTTTAACAACGACTGAATCAGATCAACACCAGAAACCTCCAGATCACCAAGAAACCTTCCAAACACCAAATTAACTTCAAGAACGTCTGGATCCGGCTCTGATGCCACTGTAGGATCGTTCTACGTTCCTTGAATCAGACCTAACTTCGGTCTCACTCGATTCACTCAATCTGACTCACTAGACGAACTAGGCGGAAACTGAATCAAATGAAAAACTGAATCGAGACAAGATTTATACCGTGGTTATATGACTTCCGAAGAAGCCTTTAATCCACGTTGTGCGAACCGTAGTTCGAGGTTTCACTATGAGCCAGAACCGCCGGCAACGGATTTACAATCCCGATCAACCACAGACCTGAATCAACACCTGATTCAGCAGCAAAACAACACAATCGCTCTACCGAGACTTCGAACAACTCCGCCGAACACCTCTAGATCGAAAACCCTTGTTGAATCGCTTTGATCACCTTGCTTTCTCAAAGATTCGCTTTTCTTGAAAAATTCGCGTTCTGAAGAAGATGATGACGCAGAGCCTTATATAGATCTCCAGATTCGATCACAGCCGTTCGTCACGCTTCGATCCAGGTCGTCCACTCCTAACAGCTAACAACCTCAGAACTCTGCTAAAACGACGTCATCTCATTTAATGACGTGGCTCATCCTGCATCACTCATTCTTCATCCTTAGTTCTGATGACGTGGCTCATTCTGCATCACACCTTGACGCAGACCATGACCCAGCTTCACATTTCAACAGCCATCATCTCCGATTAATCGAAAATGTGTGACGTGCCACCATCGATAATCATAAGAGTGGCAGGATTAGATTTGAATTGTCTTTGCTGTTAAATCATATCATACTTTCCGCGTTGTTACACATATAATCTGCTGCAAGGAATTACATACCTTTCTGTCTTAGTTTTCAGGTTATAGTGGAGACTACCAACTGCAGCAAGCTGTTGGTCAATACCCGAGAAGCTGTATTTACTATGTTACACACCTTCTCAGAGGACTATACTAGAGGAATTACTGGACAGGTCATCTGCAACATTTTACTTCTATTTTTATTTTTGTAACTTTCCCATTCCAGTTGCTTGCTTGATTTTAAATAAGAGCTGTGCAAGTATTTCATCAGCACAATACCCAATTACTTGACCACTGAATGAATCTAGTTAACTATCCGATAGATATCTTAGTTTGCCATATTACATGAATTGTGTAGAGCATATGTAACTGTTGAATCCCTTTCTGCATGACAACTCACCAAGAATCTGTTTGCACGCTGCAGCATTTTGGAAGTCCCTTACGATACCACCGTAGAGGCAGACATATTATACTTTCTCATTGTCAAAGCGAAATATGAGAACAATCCTTACCAAAAGCCAAAGACATCAACTGCTCATGTGGATTTCTATTGATACTATAAATTAGGACTTGTGAGCAAATTATGTATACCCTGGCTTCAAAATGTGAAGCATAATATTCAGATCTAGTGATATATATTGTGATGGGCACGCAGTGGAGGGAGTTGCTGAACAAAGCTTGGAAAAAGTCTATACGCAAAGAAAAAGAGGAAAGGAAGGCATCACGCACCAGAAGATGTAAATACTTGTGGATCAAGAATCTGTAATAGGAGTATAAATAGTAAAAATGTACTAGAAACAGGTAGCGATTTTCATTCTTTGGTTTTGGCGTTACGAATACAGGTATTTGTAACTCGGTTTTCGTCAGTAATAATAGATTTGGTTCTTCGTCGTCGGGAGGATTGAACGCAGATCTATCACTGGTATCAGATTCCTCGATCCTCGCATCGTCACGCTCCGTTCATCGATGCCGCAGACCAGAAGTATGGCGAGAGGCGATGACGACTGGAATCAAGAAAAGGAGGAGGTTCACAATCAATTGGATATGGCGTCAGGAGCGATTGCGGTGATGGAGTCAAGAATGAAGAAATCGGAAGATCTCTTGGCAGCGATTGCGCTCAAACTTGGTTTATCGGAATCCGGTGCATCGGCCGAGGGTTGTAGTGGTGCCGGAGATGAAAGTGGAGGGAATAATCAACCGATTCAGAATCAATGGCGCAAATTGGAGATTCTGATGTTTGGTGGAGAGGACGCTTTTGGATGGATACAAAAACTCGAACGTTATTTTGCATTACGGAGGCTATCGGAAGAAGATAAGATGCAGGTGACCTTGCTCGCCTTGGAAGGGAAAGCCCTCAGTTGGTTTAATTGGTGGGAGCAGTGTAATCTGGTTCCGACTTGGTCAGCCTTCAAGATTGCTGTAATCCGTCGTTTTCAGCCGTCGATGATCCAGAATCCGTTCGAATTGCTGTTATCGCTGAAACAGGCAGGATCAGTCGAGAGTTATGTGGAGCAATTCGAGAAGTATGTAGGGGCATTGAGGGTCATTGATCAAGATTTCGCAAAAGGCATCTTTCTGAATGGGCTAAAGGATGAAATTCAAGTTGAAGTTCGTCTATTTGAACTTTCAACGTTGTCAGAGGTAATCCAGAAAGCCTTATTGATTGAACAGAAGAATGCTGTTGTTTATCGTCGTGGAACACAGGGATCGTATATTGTAAACAGAAGCTCGAATTTCCAAAGAAGTGCACCAGCTTCTAGAGTGGTAACAATTGATCCAAGATTATCAGCAGACAGACGCTCAGAGTTTCATGGATCATCAGTTTTCAGTACTAGTAATTCAGTTAACCAACCTGATGCTCGAGGAGGGGAATTTAAGCATTTAACAAGTGCTGAGATGAAAGAAAAACGCGATAGGGGTTTATGCTTTAGATGTGATGAACCATATTCGAGGGAGCATAGGTGCAAGAATAAGCAACTTAAGATGATTTTATTGGAGGAAGAAGAGGATGAGAGGCTGGAGGAAATACATGAAGAGGAGGTAGAACATTTCAATTCCATTCAACTTTCCCTTCACTCAATGTCTTGCTTAACATCAACCAAGTCATGGAAAGTGAAGGGGTTGTTAGGTCAGTTGGAGGTTGTTATATTGATTGATTGTGGTGCTTCCCATAATTTCATCGCTTCTTCAGTTGTTGATTCGTTACATTTACCTGTTACGCCTACCCCTTCGTATGTAGTCGAGGTGGGGGATGGTCATAAAATTAGATGTCAAGGCAAGTGTGCAGGCCTAATGGTAAAGATTCAGGCAGTGGAGGTGGTACAAGATTTTTATCTCTTCCAATTACAGGGCATTGACTTAGTGTTGGGACTGGATTGGTTGGCCAGTTTGGGTGAAATTAGAGCTGATTTTGGTAAATTTGAGCTGGCACTTAAGCAGGATAGCAAGTGGGTGAAAATAGTTGGCGATCCTTCGTTGTTGAAAACAGAAGTTTCATTGGGAGCCTTAATGCAGTTAGTTAAAAATGAAGGTGTTGGTTTTGCCTTTCAGTTGTTGGATCCCAAGAAGGGTGATGTTGAACCAAGCATTCCTGAGTATTGAATGATGTTTTTTGCAGTTCGATAAAGGTCTTTTCAGAATTGAACAGCCTCCTCCACATCGCCATCAGGATCATGCTATACATTTGAAAGAAGCGTTTGTTCCACCAAATCTACGCTCCTATAAATGTTCCCATCAGCCGAAGACTGAAGTTGAAAAACTAGTAGAAGATATGTTGCAGTCAGGGGTTTATCAGGCCAAGTATCAGCCCTTATGCAAGTCCTATCATCTTGGTTAAGAAAGGATGGTGGATGGAGATTTGCCGTAGATTATAGAGCTTTAAACAAGATAACGATCCCGAATAAATTCCCTATTCCTGTTATTGATAGTTGCTTGATGAGCTTGGAGGTGCAACAATTTTCTCCAAATTAGACCTTAAGTCTGGATATCACCAGATAAGAATGAGGGAGGAAGATATAGAGAAAACTGCTTTCAAGACACATGAGGGGCATTATGAGTTCGTGGTAATGCCATTTGGACTTACAAACGCCTCCCTCAACTTTCCAAGCATTGATGAATGAGGTACTCAAACCTTTTCTCCGTAAATTCGCATTGGTTTTCTTTGATGACATATGGTGTATAGTTTGGACTTGGCTAGCCACTGTTTACATTTAGCCAAGGTCTTGAGTGTTCTTGAAAGTAATTCCTTGATTGCCAATAGAAAGAAGTGTACTTTTGGTCGTCCTAGCTTGGAATATCTTGGTCATATCATTTCGGGAGAGGGTGTGGGCTGCAGATATGTCTAAGATAGAGGCTGTTCAAAATTGGCCAAGGCCAAGGATGTGAAAGGGTTGAGGGGATTTCTTGTCTAACTGGCTATTATAGACGGTTTGTGAAAAAATTATGGAAGATTGCGAAGCATTAACAAACCTCTTTAAAGAAGGACAGTTTTAATTGGGGAGAAGAAGCCACTGCTGCGTTTGAAGGAGTTGAAATCTGCTATTATTTCTTTACCAACTATTAGCTGTACCTGATTTTGATAAAATTTTGTGATTGAAACTGATGCTTCGAGTAAAGGGTTTGGGTGCTGTGCTGATGCAAGATGGAAGACCTTTAGCTTTTTTTTGGAGTCAGGGGTTTATCACAGCGAGCCTCAACTCAAATCAGTCTATGAAAGGGAACTTATGGCGTTGATTCAGGCTGTACAAAGATGGAGGCATTATGTCATTGGAAGGCATTTTATAATCAGAACTGATCAGAAGAGTTTGAAATTTCTTACTGAACAACGCCTGTTTACAGATGACCAGTTTAAGTGGGCTGCTAAGTTGATTGGGTTGAACTTTGAAATTCAGTTTAAACCAGGGGCGGAGAACTCTGCAGCTGATGCTTTATCAAGGCGAGAAATATATTCGTTATCAGTGGTATCTTCTGGTGAGATTGATTCCTGTGTACATGAAGTGGAGGAAGACCCAAAATGGAGAAAGATCATCCAGCAACTTCTCATTACCCCAACTGCACATCCAGGATTTGAGTTGAGGAAGGGTTGCTTATACTACAAAGGGAGACTTGTTTTGTCAAGTAAGTCGAATTTGATACCTTTGATTTTGTCTGAATGTCATGAAACTCCTACTGGTGGTCATTCAGGTTTTTTCCGCACCTATAAACGTGTTGCTAGTTTCTTATTTTGGGATGGACTTCGCGGGGATGTTAAGAGATTTGTAGAGAATTGTGATACTTGTCAGAGGTACAGAGACAGAAGTATTCAGCCTTTCAGCAGGTGGTTTACTTCAACCCCTGCCTATTCCTATGCAAGTATGGGATGACATTTCCATGGATTTCACAGGCGGTTTACCCCGCTGTAGAGGAAAAAGACACTGTATGGGTTGTGGTGGATCGTTTGACGAAGTATGCACATTTTGTAGACTTGGGTCATCCTTTTACAGCAAAAGATGTAGCTGCTTTGTTCATATCAGAGATAGTTCGTTTACATGGATTCCCTTCTACCATAGTATCTGATCGCGATCCTGTTTTTTAAGTCAGTTTTGGAAAGAATCATTTCGTCTAGCAGGCACTAAGCAGAGAATGAGTACATCTTATCATCCCCAATCTGACGGGCAGACAAAGGTAGTAAATAGATGTTTGGAGAGTTACTTACGCTGTTTCATTGGTTCCAAACCAAAGAAATGGTTGGACTGGTTGGTGTGGGCAGAGTATTGGTATAACTCTACTTACCATAGTGCTGCTGGGATGACTCCTTTTCGAGCCCTGTATGGAAGAGATCCCCCTGCTCTGTTGAAAGGGTGCTCTATTTCTTCGAAGATTTAAGCTGTGAATGAATATCATGAAGCAAGAGATCAGATTTTGGGTGAGTTGCAACATAACTTGAGGAAGGCGCAGGATCAGATGAAACAACAAGCTGACAAACACAGGCGAGACATTCAGTTTGCTGTAGGTGACTGGGTCTATTTGAAGTTACAACCCTATAAACTGAAGTCATTAGCTGCTCGGGCCATTTGCTAAGTTGGCAGCTCGTTTCTATGGACCTTTTTTGATTGAAGAAAGACTAGGTCCTGTTGCTTACAAGCTTCAACTTCCGGCAGATGCGAAAATCCACCCTGTGTTTCATGTGTCCTTATTGAAGAAAGCACTGAAGCCGACTCAGGTTACTCAATCCCTACCACCTATGTTGAATGAAGAGCTTGAGTTAAAGTTGTTTCCAGATGAGGTGCTAAACTGGAGAGAAACTAAAGCTGGAGATGTGGAGGTGCTGATCAGGTGGAAGGACTCGCCAGAATGTGACAATTCTTGGGAGTCAGCTACTGCTATTCAATCAAATTTCCCTACCTTCCCTCTTGAGGACAAGATGGTTCTTTTAGGGGAGGGTATTGATGGGCACGCAGTGGAGGGAGTTGCTGAACAAAGCTTGGAAAAAGTCTATACGCGAAGAAAAAGAGGAAAGGAAGGCATCACGCACCAGAAGATGTAAATACTTGTGGATCAAGAATCTGTAATAGGAGTATAAATAGTAAAGATGTACTAGAAACAGGTAGCGATTTTCATTCTTTGGTTTTGGTGTTACGAATACAGGTATTTGTAACGATACATTGTAACTCGGTTTTCGTCAGTAATAAAGATTTGGTTCTTCGTCGTCGGGAGGATTGAACGCAGATCTATCATATTGACACAAAGATATTGAACAATTTGTATTATTCCCTCTTGTACAGAGTTTAAACTCCAACATAAGAATCTGTAAAACGTATTCAAGTGTATATGTAGATGTATGCGTATAGTTTAGCTATGCGAGAACCTATTAGTTTCAGCCAAGTGTTAAGGCTACGGTATCTTCTACATAATCAATAGATACAAGTTTTTATAAGAGATTGCCTTCATAAATTTGCTGCTGAACCAAATAACCAAACTTCTTCAAACTGGAATTTATCAAACTTAAAGTTCTAAACTTTAAGCCATCCCTTTGCTGCCCAACACCTACAGAAAGACCCAGATGACAATTCTGATAAAGAAGTGGTAGAAATGAATTGTGTGCCAATGGACTGCTTAGGCTCAAAAATAAAGAAGCCAAAGCCATGGATATGAATTCCTACCATCAATTACATGAAGCTGATTGATAAGAACGGGGGGTGAGGACAAGATGAATGTGAGAAGGGTATGGGAACAGAGAAGAGTGTGATGAGAGTAGCGAGGTAATTTCTTTCATATTCATTCCTTTGGCCAGTACTGCTACTGAGCTTATAGAGAAAGTTGCATACAATTTTCTAACAAACTATTTTGTTTCATTGTCCATGTCAGAACTAGAGAATCTTCTTCTTGCAGATCAGGTTGTTACAAAATCTTTGAGCCAGCCTGGTTTGTGCATTTCTCTGCTCCTTTGTTTAGGCTGATTTGTGCTTAATTTAGTTACAGCTGCAACATCATCTTTCCAACCTGTAACACTGATCCATTTATAGCACATCAAATTACTGCCAGAAATCTTTTAGTTAAAAAACTATAAAAAAACCCTTCAGAAAATTGTCCAATCAAATTTAGCCTAAATACTCTGTATTTAATACTTTGTTTTTTCTCCAAAAAACTCGATTTTGTTCATGGCTGATTTGAGGTGGAGAAGCTTAGGAATTGGTCTGATAACAATCTGCATTCTCCAAGGCTTGGGAAGCAGCAAGGCCTACGGACCATTTGATATTGGAATATGCTATGGAGACTTTAGTCCCAACCTTAAGAGTCCACCAATATATGATTCTATGAACTTAATCAAGAACTTAAATATAACTAAGGTCAGATTCTACCATCCGTACCCTGACGCCATGGAGGCTCTGAGAGGCAGCCAAGTAAGCGTCATGGTAGGTGTAAGGAGCGATGACTTGCCAAGATTAGCGCAAAGTGCCGATGCTGCCAAGTTATGGGTTGAAGAAAACATACTACCTTATGTAAAGGATGTTGTGATCTCCTATATTGTATTAGGAAACAATGATATCCCTGGTAAGGCCAGCAAGTACATTCTTGACGCAATGGTGAATCTTCAAGCAATTATTAATGATGATGCGAGTATTAAAGCCATCAAGGTCACAACTGCTGTTGATCAAAATGTTTTAATGAAATCAAAGCTTCTGATTCCATCCACCAGCGAGTTCACCAAGGAGGCATTAGTCTACTTGCTACCCATTGTGAAGTTTCTTTCAATCCAGAGCTCTCCGCTTATGATCAACTTTTTAGCTGACGATATCTTTATCGAACACCAGAATAACTACTCAACAGAATTTGCTACTTTTCAATCAAAGTTACCAGTATTTTACGACCATACATTGGCATACAAGAACTTATTCGAAACGATGGTAGACTCGTTCTACTGGGCAATGGAGAAGCTGGGTTGTGGAAATGTAGGCGTGGCGATCACGAGTGGTTGGTCTAGTTCGGGGACGACTACCTGTTGGATCCATTACAAATGCTTATAATTATAACTATGGAATGATGCAGCAAGTGTCATTAGATGGAGGAACACCAAAGAAGCCAAATGCTTATTTAGATGCATTCCTATTTGAAATGCTTTCACGAGTTGGATTATGAAGGACAGATCCATCATATGGGCTGTTTTATTATGACCTTAAACCAGTGTATGACCTGTTTACTCCTCCACCACCTCCTCCTACACCTCCTCCTACTCCATATTAGGATGGGCAAAATAATTATAAATTTGAAATGTATTAATATGATATGTATTTAAATATGAAAACTGAATCTATACAAAAATATGGAGTCTTGAAAATTACACATATGTTTAAACTTAACCGAATATTAATAAAAATCATAAAAAAACTTTTAAAATGCGAAAAAATACATATATAATTAAAAATTCATAATTTTTTTAATTATAAGGATATTAAATAAAATTTAAAAATAAAATAAAATGAAGTACTATACTTTTTATTCATATGGTATGTATTCAATGTGAAAACTAAATCTATACAAAAATATGGTGTCTTACAAATTTATAAATTTTTGAAGTTTATTTTATGGTGCCACTATTAATTATGTGTTACATGGTATCACATTTGTAATTTTAAGACACCATATTTTTGTATAAATTTAGTTTTCATTTATATCAAAATTATAACTTTGAATAGAAGAATTATAATTTGCATGTGTAGTTAGTAGTTATATTGAATAAATAATAGTGTGTTATACGGTTACATTTACTACATACGCCATATAGAATATACAAATATAGATATTGTTACATTTTTTACATATAAAGCATACAAACACAAATTTTACTGCATATAAAGTAAAGTTTAAACATTCATTTTGAGACTTTAAGATTTTTTTAAAATTTAATGAAGCAATGATGGTTGCCGGTAAATTCTTATAATTTTCAAGAAGCCATATTTTTGTATAGATTTAGTTTTCATATTGAAATACATATCATACGAATACATTTCAAATTTATATTTATTTTTTATACTTATTTAATATCCTGATTTTTAAATTTATTTTATGATTTTTGTATATTAATTATGGGCTTTTTTTATTTTAAAAAGTTTTTTATCAGTTTTTTTAATATTTCGGTTAAATTTAAACATAGGGTGGTTTCTAACAAATTTTATAAACATAAAGGTGTGACTTTATAATTGAGTTTTTTTACTGAAAACCACCCGCCCAATACCTAAATTTTAACAAAATCACCCCAACAATTTTTTTGAGATAACCACCCATTTATTCCAAATCGTTAAATTTTGACACCCCGTTGATGGTTCCAGTGTTGTTTGCCTGAAAACTAGCCGTTGACCATGCTTTAAATCGAATTTTTTCATTAATATACTTATCCAATAATACCATTAACCTTAATATGATTTTATTCTTGTTCAATTGTGCTTGAATTATCCAAAAAAATCATAATACAAACTTCAATCTATCACTACAAATTCAACAAATCAAAACTTTTTTAACATTAATCTTTAATTGCTTTTATTTTTGGGTTATGGTATTATTAGATTAGTTTTTTAGTGTTGAAAATTAGATTTCAAGCATAGTCAACTTTGTCAACGACCAGTTTTCCGGCAAAAGACGCCGGAGCCGGCGACGGGGTGTCAAGATTTAACGATTTGAAATTGATAGGTGGTTATCTTAAAAAATTGAAGGGGTGGTTTTGTTAAAATTTAGGTATTGGGTATGTGATTTTCGGCAAAAAACCCTAATTTTTAAAGATACGGGTGGTTCTCGAAAAAACTCCATATTTATGCGTTGTTTCCGACAATTTACCATATTAGGAATTATACGGAAAGAAGTTAAGATAGGGGTTCGGTTCCGGTACTGCGTACTGCGTACAACATTATGCAACGGATTGAAAACTACATAGTTTAATTTAATTGTTTATAAAACTAAGTCGTTTTACTAAAACCCAAATTAAAAATTACTGAATCCTTTTTAAAACGACGTAGTTTTATACCTGAACGACATAATTTCACACTTAAACTCTGTATTTTGAATCTGCTACATAGTGTTGTTCGCATTGGATCTCTTTCCTTAAGATAGGACATACATGTTGACAGTTTTAGAAGAGAACTGAAACTCATATTGAACACACGTGTGCCTCCATCTCTTCGAGCCCATCAATCATATTCTTCAAATTTGAGCATTGGAGGCTTCTAGAACGATTCCTTAGAATCGGGCTCTAATATCAATTGTTGGATCGTTATACGTTAGCTTAGATTGTATGGGTACACCGTGAACGTGTCCCCAAACTCAAAAATACAAGGGAATAATAATGTAGAGAAAACTAAAGCAGTTGATATGTACACACGTTTAGAGTGGAAACCATTGGCCTAATCAATGCCTAGGGAGAAAACCACTATGAAAGTTTCTTTATTACGATATACTCTCAATGTATCGAGTAACACAATCAATAGCACCCAAACACATAGTTTTTCCTATACTCTAACTTGCTCACCCGTACAAAGATTGATCAAAAGTAATTAAAGAATACTTCCTTAGCACTCATCAATCCTCCAGGTGCACGGACTCCTCCACACGATGATATGAAGCTGGATATTGGTCAAATATAGTCACCACAAATTGCTCTCTTAATTGGCCGATCCAAGTCTAAAGGGAGCCTTTCAAAAGCTATTTTTTATCATGAAACTTTCCTAAGATATATCTCCAAAGATATCTCAAAATTATCTTCTAACTTCTAACAAGAAAATAAGGGATAATAATGATACTTGAAAGGTATTAACAAATATTTAAATGTAACTGAAATCTTTTAAAGCGAGTTGATTATCCTAGTTTGTTTATTTCTAAACAAAGTAAGAACTCCTTCGCTGCCACGTCATGCTGATGTCAGCGCGTACTTAAAATAGGTCACCCGTCCACGTGTGACGTTAGCTACGCTGCCTCCGTTGCTTAACTTCGCGTTAGTCTTGGGTAGGGTCCCTAACAATTATTTCTAAATTCTAACAGAAACTTAATAAAATGGAAATTCCTTGTGTCATAAAAGTATATTTCCTAAACTAAAAAAACCTCAAAGACAATTTATAAATATACAAAATAAGTTAAAGAACTCAATCATTACAGCTACAACTACATCCTAAAATAAGAAAAGCTAGCAAGAATATGCATCAACGTCTGATCTCTTTGCTTACTGTAACTTCTAAAGCAGCAATTATTCCTTGATACCTGACTATTCTGTCAAACTTTTTTCACATACGGATAAAAGACATATTTTAATGAACAACTGCAGCCTCGAATGCTACGGTGGAAAGAAAATAAAAGTTCATCTTTACACTAAACCATTCTTATGCAGGCAGAGATGATGCAAACATTGAGATTTGAGAGTAAAGAAGAAATAGAGGAGAGGTAGGATAAGAGTAAAGCTAGTGAAAAATGTTTCGGCCTTCTAATGTTATTCCGTTGTCCGTCATTGACTTTTTTTCGTTTATACATAATGGATTATTGCAATATAGAGTAAGGACTCATGGACAAGGTAACTTTTGTAAGACGGAATGACACGATTTCAATCGTTGATTTATTTGATTGATACAACGGTTGATATTAAATTGATTTTTAATTTAATCATTAAATTAAATACGTAAAATACACGAGCGGTTGAAAATTTCCGATTATCAGTCTCAACCCTTTTAGAAATTAACGATTGAAACTAGGTATGATCTCTTTACTTACAGCATATCAGTCAAAATCTTAGCGATAACAATTTGGTGACTTGCGGGTGGTTTGAAGCGTGCTCTGAATCCGCTTAGTACGTACGTAGCAGCCTCGGCCTGTAACTAGAACTCAACACATTTTTGTGAATAAATAAAAGGCTTGAAGCCTTGATTTGCAAGCCTTACAAAATAAGAGCTTTCTTGAAACTCGTGCGCTCGATTTCAGCTTCGAATGCTCCGAGGTAACGACGTTCTTCGTTCGTTCGATTTTCGCATTGTGATTTTAGATTAGGGTTTTGGTATCGTTTTTGGATTTAGTCTTTATGTATTGTTTTCTTGAAAAGGAATTACTTTTTGGATTGATATTTGACTTAACCATCTTTTGCGGAAGATTTTTTGAGTGCGCAACATTTGTACATGTTGATGACTTTTTACAAACCAGATTTTGAAGTACTCCTATTTTGGGGGTATGCATTCTGTTTGTTGGAATGTAGATTTTTTAAATTCCAACCAATCATTTTTGTGAGATTCTGATTAGCTTTATATATTGTGTAGATTATCGAACAGTCAGTTGTAGTGAAGAAACTTGTGTTGAGAGACATGCCGAATAAAAACAATACTGCTGCAACAAATTTGATAGGTAATTGTAACTTACCAAAAGAAGGGGTTCCTGTGAAAGATCCTGAAAAGATTTCTGGTACTAAGAGATCATCATCTGAGGTCAACACAAGTCAAGCTTCTAGCGCTGTTAACCCAAATGGAAATCTTGTTAATGTTCGTAGGAAAACTGATGGAGAAGTTGCGAAAATCTCTGCCTCTGGATTTTTTAGCAATAATACTGATCTTCAGCTTTTTGTCAATGCCCCAGAGTCAAATGATATAGTCCATCCTAGCTCGACACCGTGTGACTCTCAAGTTAATGCAGACAACGCTAGTCGATTACTAGAGCTTTTTCCGAATTCTCCTGCTTGGTCAATGAGATTGCCGAATGAGTCTCCATATACGCGTCCTCTTATGTCTAGTACTGTTTTGCCATCCTTGGAGGAAAATTCTCTGCATCCTAATCCTGTTGGAAAGGGTAACACTATGTCAGCCCCCAAGAACAAATTTCAAATTTCTAATCCTGTTGGAATTTCGGGTAAAACCTTGTCTTTTTTAGAGAAGAAATTGCACAACCCCACCTCCCTGGATTATCTAGTAACAATGCATCGTCTGCTGAAAAGAAGTCTCTACGCATCAACCTCTTGAAATCTCTGGTAATGTTTTGTCATCGACTAGAAACTTTTTTCCAGTTCCATATCCTTTTCGGAACTCTGATGTTATTAAAGCATCTGTGGAGATTGGATCTTCCCTTCCTCGTCCTGCTGGAAATTCTCGTGTCATGAGTGCATCCGTGGAGAGCAGATCTCAAATTCCTCATCGTCTCGGTAAGTCTGATACTACCATGCCATCTACAGAAAATAGTCACATTCCTCCCTCATCTGTCACCGCAAAGCTAGATGTTGCCAAGGAGTCAAACAAGCAGTTGCAACAACAGCATTTCCAGCCACGAGTTTCATTGAGAGGTTTGGATCGGTCAGAACACGAGGCATATATACAAAGTATGCCGTTACGGTTGCAGATGAATTATTTCAGTCCATTCTCTAATCTCTAATGGTGCACATGATCAAACTGACTACAGCTTATAATTTGTTGTTTTTAATCAGTGTTGCGATCCCTTCCGTCTGCGGAACTCAACCGACTTGCATTTGAGCTGGATTCAAGGTCTATCCAACTTTCATTGGAAGAAGGTATAATTCTCTGTTTCATATCTGTTTGCCCATCGATACACATATTGCTTCGAGTTGAATGTCTTCTTAAAATCTCCAAATGCATCTTCCTGAGGATATCTGATTTCTGTATATTATATTATATTATATTCATATTAAGTTTCAACCCTAAGACATTATATTCATTCCTTCTTACAGCAACCGAGATGAGTCGTCTTGAGAAGCTAAACGTGATGGAGAAGTCCGTAAAGCCAGCACATCCGCCTGAGAAGTGAGACAATAGTAACAAACACTGTCGTCTTAGCTTGTATTGTACATAGTCTTCTCTTCACCGCGACATTACTGAAAACACTATAGTCTTGCTCTTGCCTGGTTCATACATGCTTATGGTGCTGCCAAAACTAGTAATAGAGACTAGGAAGGCCACATTACAATTAGAGAAGTTGGCATTGCTGAGGCATTGGATGATGAAATGCTATAGCAGTGTGTGGGGCTTTTTCTGGTTAAGTTTCTAAAAATGCGAATTTGACCAATTTGCCCATCGTCTATGTCTCTAGGCCTCATTAGATTCAATGGTATTTTGGTAAATTGTGTGGTATTGTACTCAATTTACCAAAATACACCGAAGGTTGTCTGTAAAAAACATTAGATGCTATTAATTGTGTCTAGAATAAATACATTTCGGATTTCAATAACAAAATGCAGCGACATGTTTTCCATAATGAATTTGTGTTAAGGAAAATCCGCAAAGCTTATGAAATCTGTTTATTCAAGTTTTCCGTAGAAATGGAATTTGAAAGTGAAGCTACTAACATGTATAATAGCAGTTGCACAATGAACTACCAGCAAAAAATTCACATGATCCAACTCCATTGAGATATTTAGCACCACATTTCTGATTACAACATGAATTCCCACATGCATCGCATGCACCACCACCTCCGCGACAGTTGCGTTGCACCGGACTTGGAGGATCCGGAGGACCGCACGGATACACGCAAGAGCATAATTTATTAGGGTATATACCATCACATACTCCCTGTCCCCCTGGATATTTTTGACTACATGTACTACTGCAGTCTTCATTCCTAGTGCAAGTGAAGCCCAAACCTACGCTACACGTATTTCTTGCTTCTGTAATTTTCACATCTGCAATATGAATGGTAATTCATAAAACATATTAGTCAAGAAATAAAACAATAAACAAAAATCTGCATGAGAATTATTATTACATGGTGCCAATGTCATAAGTATTACGACGAAGATCAACACTTTGTCCGACGACGCCATTGATATGATCTTCTGATCCCGGCCAAAGCTTCACCTTCAACTTCAGCTTGAGTATGAGTATGATATTTATATCTATGATAGATAAATAACGTTAAGTGCAATTTACAAGGTATTTTATTATCATTAATTTACGTTAATTCTCGAAATTAAATAAGCAATTTGACTTTGTATACGTTAATTTACAAGGTATTTTATTATCATTAATTTATGTTAATCTACAAATTAATGTAGACAACAAATTAAAATGGTAATAGTTTATATGTTAGTTTTAGAGGAATATGTTCCAGAAAGGTTTGGGCAACTACAATTATTAGCCTGTTTATTGGCCATGACAGACACGAGCCAGGTTGAGCAGCTGGAATGGCGGGGGCGTACCGAGCTGGAGCGAGCGAAAACCCCAAAATTCAAATTAGCTAATTAGGTTAAATTGGGGTCAGTTTGAAATTATTAAAAGTTCGGGTAGGAATTGTAAAATAGAAAGGTTGAAGGGTTGGTTATGTAATAACCTCAAAGTCTGTAACAGACTTTTGTAACTGATTGTACAAAACGCAGTCTGCGTTTCATTTTCATTCAATATAGAAAATCTTCAATCGGAATTCATCTTGTGTCTCCGGCGAAGTTTCCGACAATAGTGCAGCTTATGCACTTTCACATGGTATCAGTTTTCAGGTACGACTCTGGACTTTTGATTTCCAAGTTTCCTATTGCTTGAATCATTGGTAGGAGTAGATCTGGTTCTTGAATCATTCAAGATGAGTGATAGTTCAGCGCCGGTGAATCAGTCGGGAGGTGATCGGCACAGATATGATCATTTTAGTGATGATCCGATGTTCATTGGTAACAATGAAAGTGTTGCTGTTTCTCTAGTTAGTGAACCACTACAAGGGATTAACAACTTTGTTTCTGGAAGAAAGGCATGGAAATGGCCCTGGGAATGAAGATGAAACTTGGATTCGTGAGAGGTGATTTTCCAAAACCCTCAGATCCTTATGACTTGGCTAGATGGGAAAGGTGCAATGTTGCTATCCATTCTTGGCTTGTCAATTCTGTCTCTAAGGAGATAGGTACTTCAATTATCCACGCAAAGGACTGTATGCATGCCTGGTCAGTCTTGCACAGCAGGTTTGGTGGATCTATAAGGCCTAGACTCTATTCTTTAAGGAAGGAGATGAATAGTCTGGCGCAAGGAGAGATGTCTGTTTTGAGTATCATGGAAGACTATTGCATCTTTGGTCTGAAGAGGAAGTTCTGGAGGACCATGTTGCTTGTGATCTTGGAATCAGGTGTAAAGCTACTGCTTGCACAGATAAGAAAATGGCTGAATATAGAATAATGCAGTTCTTGATGGGTTTAAATGATGTTCATGCTCAGGTCAGAACTCAGATTCTTTCTATGAAACCTATGCCAATGATTGATGAGGTATACAATATGGTTCTTGAGGATGAAGCTGAAAAAGGAATTTCAAAATCTGTTGTTTCTGAGATTGCTGCAATGTACACACAGGGGCAGTACAGTAGTTCTGATAAACAGAATCCAAACAAAGTTACAAATGGTTCTGGACAGACTAAACAAAAGAAGTTCTGCACTTATTGTGAGATGACTAATCATACAAGATGTTTGCTATAAGTTGGTTGGATATCCTAAGAAGAAGCCTGGTAAGAAGAACACTGGGGCTGTGAATAATGTTGTCACTGAAGCAAATCCAAATTCAACTCCAGGTTCATCAACAGTGGTTGAGTCTGCAACACCTGGAAATCAGATACAGTTGAACTCAGTATCAATGAATCAGGATCAGCTGAATAAACTGATGGCTTTCTTGAACAGCAACAATGATCATCTAGCAGGTATTTCTTGTCTTACATCTGTTAATATTTGTTCACATGACTGGATTATAGACAGTGGAGCCACTGATCATATAACTGCTCATGCACATTTATTACATGATGTTAAAAGACTAGAAATCCCATACAATGTGTTAATGCCAAATGGAGACACAGTTATGGTTAGTCACACTGGAATCTGTGATTTAACAGAGAATATTAGACTGCAAAATGTTCTGCTAGTACCCAAGATCAAGTTCAACTTATTGAGTGTTTCAAAGTTGATACATGACTCAAAGTTTTCAGTGACATTTACTGATCAAGGTTGCTATATTCAGGACCCAGCAAGAGTGACTACAATCAAGATTGGTGATCACATTCATGACTTGTTTCAACACAAGACAGAAAATTCTAGCACATGCCTTAGTGCACAGAAAGATAGAAATACTGCTGTTCTATGGCACAGAAGATTGGGGCATATCCCATTCAAGAAAATTTCAGAAATTGTTCCAGATTTCAGTTGTAAAGATGACAGTATTAAGTGTGACATATGTCCTTTAGCTAAACAGACAAGGTTACCATTTCCAAACAGTGTTTCAGTCAGTAAATGTTTGTTTGATTTGGTACATGCAGATGTTTGGGGTCCATACAAAACTCCTACACCTTCTGGTTCTAGATATTTTTTTAACAATTGTGGAGGATCTATCAAAAGCTACATGGATATATTTGATGAGTTCAAAAACAGAGGTCACAGATCATATAGTCCATTACTTTCAGATGGTTTCAACACAATTTGAAAAGAATATCAAAATTCTGAGAACAGACAATGGCAGTGAATTCTTAACTACCAAACTCAGAGATTTTCTATTAGCTAAAGGCTGTCAACATCAGAAATCATGTGTGTATACACCACAACAGAATGGTATAGTTGAAAGGAAGCATAGATACCTTCTTGAGATAGCAAGGGCTCTGAAATTCCAGTCCAAAGTACCAGATTGCTTCTGGGGTGATTGTGTGTTAACTGCTGCCTACATAATGAACAGAACTCCATCAGTGATTTTGCAAAATAAAACACCAATGGAGATTCTTTTCAACAAAGCACCAGACTACAGTCACTTAAAGACATTTGGTTGTTTGTGTTATGCAACCAATACTTTTCCTCACAAGAGTAAATTTGATCCTAGAGCTAGACCCTATGTGTTCCTTGGTTATCCATATGGTCAGAAAGGCTACAAATTGTTTGACATGGAATCACATACAACATCAGTCAGTAGAGATGTTATCTTTCATGAAGATGTGTTTCCATTTGCTGAAAAACAAGAAGTTTCAAAGACATTCAGTCCTTCACTTCCAATATGCAGTTCTAGTGCAGACACTGATGATATGATAATTCCTAGAATGGAAGAAACAACAGACATACCTCAGATAGTCAACAACCCTACACAGTTAGTTACAAGGAAATCTAGCAGAGTACCAAGACCATCAGTGAGACTACAAGGTTACATTTGTAATAAAGTCTCAACATCTCCTTACACAATTGACAAATTCATGGATTTCTCAGGTTGTTCCAAAGAATTCCAACACAAAGCATTTCAAATACTATCTGAGAATGAGCCTACAAGCTTTACTCAGGCTAGTAAAAATGCAGGCAATGGAACAAGAAATCTCAGCCTTACAAGATAACAAAACTTGGGAAATTACAGATCTACCACAAGGAAAATCTCCTATTGGATGTAAATGGGTTTTCAAACTCAAAAGGAAATCAGATGGTTCTATAGAAAGGTACAAAGCTAGACTTGTTGCTAAAGGGTATACTCAAATGGAGGGTTTGGATTATACTGAGACATTTGCACCAGTTGCTAAGATGAACACAGTTAGAACATTACTTGCAGTTGCTATCTCAAAAGATTGGCCAATTTTCCAGCTTGATGTGAATAATGCCTTTCTACATGGCATTCTAGATGAAGAAGTGTATATGGTATTACCACCTGGTTTCTATAAGACAGATAAGTCTAAAGGAAAGGTGTGCAGATTACTAAAGAGCTTGTATGGTCTCAAGCAATCATCTAGACAGTGGTTTAGCAGGTTCAGTGATGCATTAATTCAGTTTGGGTTTATTCCTAGCCTGAATGACTACTCCTTATTCACATACACTCAGTCAGATGATTTTATAGCCCTGCTGGTTTATGTTGATGATGTAATCATCACAGGGACCTCTACAGTCCTAATTGATCAAGTGAAGGCATTTATTCACAGCCAATTCAAAATCAAGGATTTAGGATCTCTAAACTATTTCCTTGGGATAGAAGTGGCTCAATCAGCAAAAGGATTGGTTCTGAACCAGAGAAAGTATACTATAGACCTATTACAGGAGGCTGGATTGTTAGACTGCAAACCTAGTGTCATTCCTATGGACACAAAACAAAAATTAGCTCTATCGACAGCTGATCTATTATCTGACCCAGGATCTTATAGAAGGTTAGTTGGAAAACTAATCTACCTCACAGTAACAAGACCTGATCTAGCATTCTCAGTACAAGTATTGAGTCAGTTCATGGCAAATCCAACAGAAGACCATATGGCAGCAGCTACAAAGGTTCTACGTTACCTCAAAGGAGCCCCAGGCCAAGGCTTGTTTTATCCAAGCAATCAACCTTTAAAATTGACTGCTTTTTGTGATGCTGATTGGGCTTCATGTCCACTCACCAGAAGGTCAGTCACAGGGTATTGTATTCAGCTTGGGTCTTCTCTAATATCCTGGAAAACGAAAAAGCAACAGACAGTATCCAGATCATCAGCTGAGGCAAAATACAGAGCAATGGCTCATACATCTTGTGAAATAGTTTGGTTGACTCGCCTGCTTAATGACCTTCAAGTTCAAGTGCAAACTCCTATCACAATATTCTGCGACAACAACTCAGCGCTCCACTTGGCCAAAACCCTGTGTTTCACGAAAGAACTAAGCACATAGAAATAGATTGCCACCTGATTCGACCGCATGTAAGCAATGGATTGATTTTACCTCAGTTCATCGCATCTACAGATCAGCGTGCAGATCTCTTCACCAAATCTCTCTCTTCAGATTCACTCGCCAGGTTGAGCAGCAAGCTCGTTGCACTCGCAGAGCTTGAGGGGGGTATTGGCCATGACAGACACGAGCCAGGTTGAGCAGCTGGAATGATGGTGGCGTCCCGAGCTGGAGCGGGCGGAAACCCCAAAATTCAAATTAGCCAATTAGGTTAAATTGGGGTCAGTTTGTAATTATTAAAAGTTCGAGTAGGAATTGTAAAATAGAAAGGTTGAAGGGTCGGTTATGTAATAATCTCAAAGTCTGTAACAGACTTTTGTAACTGATTGTACAAAACGCAATCTGCGTTTCATTTTCATTAAAAATAGAAAATCTTCAAATGGAATTCATCTTGTGTCTCCGGCGAAGTTTCCGGCAATAGTGCAGCTTATGCACTTTCACACTGTTGCGTGTTACAAGAAATAGCAACAATTCATCGATTTGCATTGGACGTCTGTTGGATCATTATATAGCATTCCTTCTTAAGTAACTAAGTTACGGATTCTATAAGAGGAATTACATTAAACTAATTATATATTTGGGGTAAGACTAAGATACAGACAGATAGTTCGCTTCTCGGAAGGTAATACAGTCAGTGAATTTTTTGAAAGGTGTAGTGATGGAGCGTATTTATACGATCCGTCATTGTCTTATTTCCATTGTTTTTATGTGCTTTATTTGTGAAATATTACCTTTTCGTACTTTTCGTAGTGTTTTGCGTTTCAGGCATATTTGGAGTGCAATGGAGATTTTATATGCTTATGGAGTGATTCTAGAATCTGAGCACGGAAACGAAGAAAGAGCTGGATGACATCATGCTGACGTCAGACATGGACGCTGAAGAATTATTTCCGCGGACGCCGAAGAATTAATTTAATAGCGCAACTAATGACTCAGATGATAGCTACTCAAGCACAACAGAGCAAAGACATTCAGAATATCTTCGAGGAACTCCGACAGGGGAAAGCCGAACAGAAGATGCTTGAGACACAATTTGCGCAACTCGCTTCAACGCATTCAAGGAATCCCGGAAAACTTCCTTCTCAACCCGAAATAAACTCAGCCGACATAAGCGCTATCACTTTGAAGAGTGGTAAGGAGCTTGAAGGACCAAGACGAAAGAAAGCACTAACAAATTCAGCCGAGCAAGATGAACCGAGTAACACTCAGCAGCCCGAGCAGGAAGAGGAAGCCACGGACAAGGAAAGTGAGCCGCCTTACGTAGCACCACCACCTTACGTTCCACCACTTCCATTCCCAAACAGACAAAAGAAGGTAAAAGAAACAGCCGCATTCAAGAAGTTTGCTGAAATTCTCGGAAAGCTTAGCGTCACTCTACCATTTTCAGAGGTAATTTCTCAAATGCCCACCTATGCTAAATTCTTAAAAGATATCATAACTCATCGTCGTGAATTATGTGATGTAGACCATGTTGCCTTAGGACCTAATTCTAGTGCCGTAATACAACGTAAGATGCCTAAGAAACAAAAAGACTATGGTTCATTCACTATACCGATCGCCGTAAGAGATATAAATATTGATGATGCCTTATGCGATTTAGGAGCAGGAGTTTCCATAATGCCATTTATCTTATATGAAAAATTAGGAATAGGAGAACTTTCTAGCACCACTTTAATTCTTAGACTAGCTGATAGGTCTAAACGAGTACCAATTGGTGTGTTAGAAGATATGCCTGTTAAAATTGGAGAATTCTATGTTCCTGTGGATTTTTATGTGTTAGAAATGGATGATAACCCTTATGCTGAAATTCCTGTTATTATGGGAAGACCATTTTTAAACACAGTCAAGGCATTGATAAATTGTGGCGATGGTTCAATCGAGTTGGACCTAGGTGAAGACAAGGTAAAATTTTATCTTTCTAAAATGATGAAAGCACCTACTTGTTCTCTGGATTGTGATTTGTTTGATGCTAATGTCTCAAATAGTGATATAGTTGATATTTCCGCGCTAACATTTATTGAAAGTGAAGGAAAGAAACATGAAAATATGTCGAATCTCATGGATGAAACCGAGTACTCGACCGAGTCATTTTCGGTCGAGCAGAATTTGGTCGAGCAGAATTTGACCGAGCAAGAACTAACTGAGCAGGAATTTACAATCATGAGCAACTCAAGCAAAGGTAATGAATTTGGTCAGGAATTGAAACCTCTTCCACCAAATCTAAGGTAGTACGAATTTTTAGTTTCAAAAAAAATTTCGCCAGTAATCATTAGTGCTTTGCTTCCTTAAGGGTCCGCGGATCCGTCTGGCCCAGCCCAATTCGACATCTTCAGCTACATTATAAATAGGGTTTTAACCCTAATTGAGAGGGAGAGCCTGGACGGCCACCAAAAGTTTTCCTCTTCAAACTCTTTAGATTAATGTTTTGTGGTAGTAGCTAATTTCCAGTTTGGGGAATTTAGTTGCAACTTTGTATGAGACCATTGAATAACATGTTTTAATTTAGTGAATTCTGTTCTTGTTATGTATTGCATGCTTTGTTATTTGCTTGACCTAGCCTAGCGGTGAAATTAGGTTTATATCAATTGCATGAGTTATTTGCTTGTTATTAATTGGATTGTCATAGTAGTAAAGTCTAGCGGTGGAGTTATTGTGGTAGTTTAATTAGGTAATTGTTACATCTTCTTGAGACTCTAGCGGGTAATAGAAGATAGAACTAGAATTAGGTAACAACCCTAACGGGACTATCTAATTAGAACAATTATAATTTACTAGATTGATACATGTCTGGTCTATGATTACAGGTTGTAACGAGATTCCCCGAACCGTGTTTTTTCATTCAGTAGTTAAATCTTTAGTTTTAGTTTACAATCAATTCCCTGATAGGAGTAGCTTAGCTAGTAGATTGAATCTGACACTAGATTACTTTCCCTTGGGTTCGACCCTACTTACTGCTACACTAGCTTTTAGTAGTTTATAAATTTAGATTTGCAGTGCACTATGACGTGCTGTCAAATTTTCAGCGGGTAATTCAATAATGAAAAAATTAATACAATCGAAGAATAAAAATAAAAAATAAAGTACTCACGATTAATATTGTAAACTTCAATACCAAAAAATACCTTTTAGTTATTATTATAAATTACCGGCAACCATCATTGCTCCATTAATTAAATTTTAAAAAATCTTAATGTCTCAAAATGAAAGTTTAAACTATACTTCAAATGCAATAAAATTTCTGTCTGTATGCTTTATATATAAAAAGTGTAACAAAATTTGTATTTATATGTGCTATATGGCGTATGTAGTAAGTGTATGACACACGAATATTTATTCAATATAACTACTAACTACGCATGCAAATTATAATACTTCTTTTAAAGTTATAATTTAATATAAACGTGAAAACTAAACTTATACAAAAATATGGTGTCTTAAAATTACAAACGCGATACCATGTAACACATACTTAACAGTGGCACCATAAATTAAAAAAACTTCAAAAATTTAGGATATTTTTAAGACACTATATTTTTGTATGGAAAGAGATCTGATATAAAGTGTCTTAAGTGTATAAAATATACACTAATACTATCCGTTAAAAAAGGAGATCAACGGACCAGATTTTGAACAAATTCAAATTAAAAAGTTACCAAATTTGGAATTAAATATATCATAATTAAATTAGAAGGGTAACATTAAATTAAGATTTGTTCGTCGAATCCCATAAATCTCTCCTCGGATTAGGTCAAACAATTCGTTTTGCGGAATAGCAAGAATCTGCCTCACTCGAATCTGCGTCGCCGCTTTCGTCATCTGCATAAATGCATTCGTCGTCCTGCGTTGCCGATCTCGTCTTCCTGTTTCGTCTCGGAATCAACCAACATCTAACCTACGCCGAACATCTTTTAATGTTTCTGCCACTGCCATGTTACCCCTTGTTGAAAAATTGTGAACTATATGATTTTAGAACTATACAATAGGAAATTATGGACCATGTATATTGAAATAAACAAAAATTACGTTCAGATTGTTGAATTAGACGTGGTCCAAAAAAATACATTATAAGGTTCTAGAACCATGTATTGTAATAATTAGACATGGTCCAAAAATACATTATATGGTTCTAGAACCATGTATCGTAATAATTAGACATGGTCCAAAAATACATTATATGATTGTTGAATTAGACATGGTCCAAAAAAATTAGACATGGTCCAAAAAATTAGATATGGTCTAAAAAATTAGACATGGAATCACGATTGATTTAGGAAGAACGTAACCGATATAATTAGTTGGAGGACAAAATTCAGAACATAATGGAATTACGATTGATTTAGGAAGAAAGTAACCGATATAATTAGTTGGAGGATTTTAAGGATATGATATGTAAAATTGTAAATATAATATTCAGTATATTTGTTTTATGGAACATTACGGATTTGCCCTTTAATTGTTATTTCGGTAAGTATTTAAATGCTTATTAAAACCGTTGGATTAAAATCAATCTACGGTTGAGATAGTTTTATATAATTTATACCAAAACTAACACATTATACCTGGTCCCTTCTCTTTTTGTATAGATTTAGTTTTCACATTTATTTACATATCATATGAATAAAAAGTACTTTATTTCAAAATTATTTTTATATTTTATTTAATATCCCGATTATTTAAAAAAATTGTGATTTTTGTTAATTATTTATGTATTTTTTGTATTTTTAAAAGTTTTTTATGATTTTTGTTAATATTTCGTTAAGTTTAAATATATGGGTGGTTTCTGGCAAATTTTATAAACATAAAAGTGTGTGTTTTATAAAGGGATTATTGCCGAAAACCACCTTTTATAGGGCGTAATTGCCGAAAACCACCCCTTATACATTTTATTGCCGAAAACCACCCTTTGTTCATTTTTTTTGCTAAATCACACACCCTAAAGTTTTCCGTTCAATTAGTGTTAAATCTCAGTTAGATGGATTAATTAGACATTAATTAGGTTAATTAGGTTAATTAATCCAATTTTCATTTAATTAATTAGTTAATAAAATCAACACCATGTCAACGCTAGCATTGACCTCCAAATTCTCAAAAAACAAAAATGGCCGCCGCTTCTTCCCCTCAAGTTCTCCTTCTCAAAAACTCTAATCTCATTTCCAACCACACCCCCAAATTCCACGCCCTCAAACCAGCAACCGCCGCTCGTCGACTCTCCATCTCCTGTGTCGCATCTTCCACTCAACAACTCCATCTCCGCCTGCCATTCCATCATGCTGAATTCGTCTCTCCGCGCCGCTCGCAGACTCTCTTCCTCTATCTGCCAATCCAGAGCTTACACTTACCGACCGCTCCTCCGTCTACACTCCCACCAAGATCAATCCTTTATCTCCACCCTTCCTCGAACTCTAACCTCCTTACTCAATTCACCAAATTTGTTCCATTCTAGCCGTTAGGCCTGTCTAAATGTTCGACCTTGTTCGACGACGGCAGTAAACTCTATTGAATTGAGCAGCTAGGGTAACGAAGCTTGGATCACCAAATTAGGTTCGGTGGAGTTATTTACAGTCTTGGCGAGTTGCAGGAATTTGAGTTAAGGAGGACGAGTGAAATGTCGTCGTTTTTGATCTAGTTTAGAATAGCATTAAAATGTAAAACACGGAGTATTGAAAAATAGAGCACAGTGTGCGTAAATCAGAATTGAAATTTCTCAATTGCGACGTAGGTCAAAATCTTGATTCTGGTTCTTGATCGGAGCTCCGGCGAGAGCTTTCTTCAAACTCGGTTGATAATAGGGGCGATGCTTATTTTGCTGTTGAATTGGCCCTTGGGTCACCGTAGTCGGCGGACAGGGATGCAGCAAATCCCTAGATTTGTGTTTAATCAACTAATTAATTAAATGAAAATTAGATTAATTAACCTAATTAACCTAATTAATGCATAATTAATCCATCTAACGGAGATTTAACACTAATTGAACGGAAAACGTTAGGGTGTGTGATTTAGCAAAAAAAACGAACAAAGGGTGGTTTTCGGCAATAAAATGTACAAGGGGTGGTTTTCGGCAATTACGCCCTATAAGGATGGTTTTCGGCAATAATCCCTTTATAAACTTGTTTACTAGAATTCTTGTCGATTATAAGTTAATGACTAATCACTTACAAAGTTTATAACCTTATACTCTCTTGATTCAACTAACTAATAACAAGTTCACAACCTTCTCACCAAGCTTTACTTTTGCTCGACCACCACAACTCATATCTCCCTAAGGTACGTTGTTCGCTCCACACATCGCTTAGCCTCATGATTCTTCTGGCTGTCCTATTTATAATCTCTTGCAGATTCTTCTCTACTCCTTGCCAAATTTGAACGTTAAACAAAGACACTCAAATAAAAATTCAAAAGTTTGTTTATAAATTTAGCAGAGATTATATCAAAAGATATTCAAAAGTAAATGGAAATCCGTTCGTAAACGACCCGATCCAAATTTTTAAACAAAAGTTACTATTTGTAAAACAAATGTTTTCTAATCAAGTACAAAAAGTTAAAAACAAAAACTAAAAATTACCCGAATCGGTTGAAAAATACAAATGAATCAAAAATTGAAGCAAACCTTTTTTTCCAGCAGTACATTCGAATAAATATTGATTTCATATTTGGAAACCAATTAACATTAAGGGCACTGGAACCAAGTACATATAGTGTAATGAATAGATGGATGGCTATGGGTCGAGTTTTGCCCACCCCTAAATTATGGACTAGTAAATTGGACAATGATGTCGAAATTTGGTCAGATGAGAGTTGAACCAATCTGGTAAAAAGACACAAATGAGATCGGGTGTTGCTTACTCCCCTAAAAATAAGATATTAAAAATGAGAAAGAGAAAACTACATAATTTAAATTGTTTTTTTTCCAAAACTGCATAGATTTTTCTCATTATTATTAGATGTCCACAACAAAGAATCCTCTTAACGATACATAATAAAATATTTGAAGTTGGTAATTAATATATAATTCTCTTACATGAAACTCAAAGTTGGAAATATATCGAACAAAATTAGAGAATGCAGGAGTCAAATAAATTAGGTTAATTCTCCATAATAAATCGTTAGGTCAAATAACAATAAATAATGAGGTTAGGTCGAAGAGATATAACAAATTTTGGTGAGACAAAAATCATTAATTGATATCGTTAATTTTGATAAGGTTAATTGCAGAAAACTATTATTATTATTTTATAAAAAAATTGGTTAAAAAATTGACAATCACATTCTCAAACCAATTAAATTATTCCTTTCTACCATACCCCGCAAAACCCCTGTCCTGCCCCCATCAGGAATCGAACCCGGGTTGGCTCCATTGTTTTCACGGCGCCTCGGCGAATCACGACGCTAATCTACCGCCAAGCCGCCTAGTCGCGCTAATCTACCGCCAAGCCGCCTAGTCGTTATGACGACAGTCTAGTCGTTACATGGCGATACTGCGTAATATGTATTTAATATATAAAAAAATATTTATTTAGCTTAAAATAATACTGATATATTGTAAAAATAAATTAATTGGTGATTTCTGGGTATATTTATTACAATTTCTCGTAGTTTAGGGTGTATTTTGTAAATAAACCCTTTTGGCTCTATTAGTGGCCCTTTTGGCTCCATTTTGTCGAAAACCCTCATTTTAACAACTAATTATGAAATGCATGTGTTATAATACCTCCGTTATCAAAAAACCGCAATTGACACTGTTCCGTTAAAACTTCTGTTAAGTGCGTATACGCATGACAATAAAATATTATTTTAGAAATAAGTTATTTACGGAAACCACTTTTTTTTCTTTTCGATAGCGGTTACATTGGGTACAATTCATAGAGATCGTATACATGATATCTATTCTAATCATTTGAAGCTCTGATCACAACAACAGACATTCAACCCATAATCGATAGCATCAAGCACCATGTCTCTTCCGCATAGATGAAGAATGACGTGAAACTCCACGTCCACGGGCAACGACGAGGAAGACAAGCCTCCAAGAGAACAATAGGAATACAGGCGAAGAGCCTCCATGCACGGGGCAGGAGGAAGGCAACAATCTCCCATAAGGGAGGAGCACTTCTCACAAAATGTGAGAAATGATGCGTCCAGGGCGACTCGAACTCGAGCGCTCTTGGTAAAATCCCTGTTTTACGAAAAACACCATTTTAGTAACTAGTCATCAATTACAACTGCACTGTTCATGATAGATAAGAGGCTCATATGATAATTTAACATGTTGATAAGTGTCTACTAGTTACATGATGCTTTAATTTAATCTTGATGGATGTCAATGAAAAAAATAATGCTAAAAAATGCAAACCAAAACTCATGTTTGATAGTTTATTATCAATGTGTAATGGTTATCGACAGCCCGGTTCAAATATAAATAATTTTTTCGTTTTATCCATATGAAATATGATTTATCATATCATTACTTTTAAACTCTAATTGTTGTACTATATTGATCTTAAAGATTCAACTTTGTGCTAAAGTTATAATAGCTTCTCACCGTATCTACAACTGCAAATATGCTTATATTAGGTTTCATGTCTAGTGTGGATCATAAATTAATGAACAATAATTTTGTAGCAAGAGGTATACTGCATTGCTAATCAAAGACAGCCACAATCGTAGCCTCGGTCTCATTCCCTACCGTTACCGATATATTCAGATGCTTGTTTTTTGATAATGGGGATATTATAATAGAGTGATCATTTCGTACCTAGTAGTTAAAATAGTAGTTTTATGCAAAATAAGATATTATAATGGCGGTTTTCTACAATTGTCCAAATTATAGTCATATACCCATGCATCGTGTTGCGCGTGTTTTACAATTTCTAACAGAGCTGTGAAATAGTGGTTTTTTGATAACGACGCTATTAAAATTTTCTCATTTCGTAATTAGTTAATAAAATGGTAGTTTTTAACAAAACAAAATTTTATAGTAGTGGTTTTCTGCAAATACTCCTTTTGATAATCCGACATTTAAAATTAAAGTTGATTTTATCAAATGAATAGTTGAGTTAAGATCAAGGATGACAAATAACTATTATAAGACTAGAGAACATAATCTCAATCGTTGATTTTATTAATCTAATAGTTGTGATTAAAATTGAATTTAAATAAAATAGGCGATTGGATTTGCATAAAAGGCTTGCGATTAGATTTGCCGATTATTTTTTGGATTAAATATCATCAGTTAGATTATTTGTAGTCAATGCTGGAGATTATATCCCACCATTTTGCATAAAATCAAGTATCCTCTTAGAACTTCTTTCATGAACAGTTAAATTGCAATAAACATTTATGATTGAATTTAACAATTTTATTAAAAATTAAGGTTAATTATAGATGACTACTTGTATTATAGGGCATATTTCATAGAAATAATTTTGTATTGTAATATTGTATTCAATCACATGTAGTATAATGTTTGTCGTTACTAAACAACCCCTATCACTGTTCTGTCAAAAATTCTGTAAAATATATTAACTTTTTAATATAATAATATGTTTGTTTCAATGCAATAACAATATAATAAATGAATTTTCACTTCACCATCTCTATAACCTTTAGAGATATTATTACTAGACCAAAACCATGACCATCATGACCACCGCCCCTTCTGCTATTTTAAAGTGCTGTTAGGTGAAGATTAATACTTCCTTCGTCCCATTTTGAGTGTCCCATTTGAGGACTTTCACGGGTTTTAAGAAAATTAAAAATGTGAGATAAAAAGTAAGAAAGAGAATGAGTGGGATAAAAAGCATGAAAGAGAGTGTAAATGTAGAGGTTAAAAAGTTTATATTTTAGGAAATGAAAAGATCATTTTGGGACAACCAAAAAGGAAATGAGACACTCATAAGAGACGGAGGGAGTATTAAATTTATAAAAGACGACCAAAGCCGGAGTAAATATTGCAATGGTCAAACGTTGACTTCTCTCTTGACACAAACCTAACGACTATGGCGACCGAAGCAGTATCTACCAACCTCGAACCATGGCACACTTTGGGCAACAAAGTTGTGATGGTGACCGGCGCATCCTCCGGTATCGGTCGTGAATTCTGCTTGGATTTAGCCAAAGCTGGTTGCAGGATCGTTGCGGCGGCCCGCCGAGTCGATCGGCTCAAGTCCCTATGCGATGAGATCAATTCTTATCAGTCCGGATCCGGAGAGATTCGCGCTGTGGCTGTGGAGCTTGATATTAGTGCTGATGGTTTGGCCATCAAGGAGTCGGTGGGGAAGGCTTGGGATGCGTTCGGACTCATTGATGCTTTGATCAACAACGCCGGTTCTAGAGGTGGCTTAAATTCTTGTCCTTGTCGTATAGTACATTTCTGAAATTGAATTGAATTTTGCGATAAATCTTGTGCATTTTTTAACAGTGGTGATGTTTTGTATATACACTATAAGATTTGTAATGTTTAGGCATTAGTTGTTTCGTTTTTTCATTTTTGCGAGAAACGTGCAGTAATTTGAAGATGCGGATATTTGGAATTCAGGTACAGTGCAGTCTCCGCTGGATTTATCCGAGGAAGAATGGGATAGTACACATAAGACAAACTTAAGGGGAACATGGCTGGTGTCCAAGTACGTGTGTACCCTTATTCGTGACTCGGGCCGTAAGGGATCTGTTATTAACATTGGGTCAATTGCCGGATTGGACCGCGGCCAGTTACCTGGAGGGGTTCATTATGCGACTTCAAAAATTGGTGTTACTATGTTAGCAAAGGTAAGACATCATTTATCTTTTCTTAGTAGTGTGTTTAAAGGAGGGAAAAATTGGTGCATTCTTTCTTGTTTCCAGCGTGCATAATCTTCAGTAGATTAAAGTTATATTATGCATAAAAAAGTTACTTAATCTGTCTGTTAGCGTTACAGTATTTTTTTTATTTTTTGATAATCAAACGCTTTAGCTTTAGATTGTTTCGGCTATGAATGTATGAAGCCTGTGTCACAACAAAAGGTTTTCGTCAACTGAATCATGGATATTTTAGTTGCATGAATATAGCCGTCTGAGATCATTTTTGTATGTGATGTCGCATAAGTTTTATTGAGAAAGTGTACTTGCACTTTTTAACACATGACTGTTCGACTGCAGTTTATAGCCATCGAACTGGGTGAATACAACATTCGAGCAAATGCTATTGCCCCTGGACTTTTCAAATCTGAGATTACTGAAAAACTCATGGAAAAAGACTGGCTTGACAATGTGTCAAAGAGAACAATCCCTTTGAGAAAACTCGGTTCATCTAACCCTGCCTTGACATCTTTAGTTCGCTACCTGATCCATGATTCTTCTGAATACGTATCTGGCAATGTTTTCATCGTTGATTCAGGTGCCACCCTTCCTGGTATCCCAATATTTTCATCTCTCTGAAATTGAATAATTGAGGCTTGGTCCGTAGTACATGGCAAACAGGAAATAAAACACAGCAGTTTATGAATGTAATGCCTCATAACTGATTATATCTTGTCATCTACATAAAGAGATATTTAATGTTCTGCACTCTGTGCCAGTTTTTTTATTGCAGCAGTTAAGTGTGTTAGCATCTCCAATGGAGTTATGCAAATTGATGATGTAAAATAGTATAAAATATTAGCTATGCATAATTTAGATAATGAAAAATAGAAAATGCTACAATGGGATTATGTAAAAAGCTTAGGTTATGTAGTTGGAGGTATGTAAAAGTTAGGTATAAAATTTAGAGAATGGAAAAATGGACAGTAGATTTGACGATCCAAATTCTACTTCTCTATAATATTAGATATTGCATTCATTTATACATAACCCATTAGAATCATGTAAAATAAAGTATAATATTGATTATGTATAATTTAGATAATGAATAGGGCATTGTGCTACAATGGGAACATGCATATTGCTTATGTATAATATAAAAACAGTATTTATAAACTTATTAGTCCATATGTAACATCAAATATATTAACATTCATGTAGGAAAAACAAATGAAAAGTAAAGTAATAATGAATGAATAGTGATATAGAGAATGAGAAGAGAGTTGTAAATTTAAAGAATGGTTAGCATATTCTCTAAAATTTTATAGATATAGATGATAGCATTGGAGAAGAGAATTTGTAGATGGCTATGTATATTGGGTGCCAACTAGACTTTTTTTGCATAATAAGCATTTTAGATGATGCCATTGGAGATGCTCTAAGTATATGCTTCTTTATTTTGAGTGCCACATAAGCATACTTATACAGGGAAAGTATCATGTGGAATCCCCCTTTTTATGGATCCATGGATCCCTCTTTGCAGCCGTTGATTGCATCTTTTGTGTGCACCAAATTGCGCCAGCGCATTAATGAAGCATGTGCAACTCACGTGTGCATTTGTGTTATATTGAGATTTTATTTCTATTAAATACATAACAAATAAAATTTAGAATGTAAATTATATAATAATTTGGAAAGAATAAATAAAATTAGGTAAAAAAATGGATGGAGATAAGACTTAGTCGTGTGAGGAAGTGAGGATAAGCCACTCAAATCTCAACTGCATACAAACAAACTCTTATGAGGAACGTGTGGGTAGGGCAAATGCAGGATATCAAAACACTAATTTCACAACTGTGACGGCAACTTGGGATTGAGGTCTTCGATTATTTAGTAGGAGTTTGAGATTTGACAAAATTGGGGACTGCACAAGGTAAGTGAATACGCTGTTAAATGCACTGAGATGCATGAGCTTTAGTGTTGAGATAGGTGAGGTGAAAAGATACATGTTAACATGTACTATGGAACGATATGATTGGTTGCAGTAAGGCTAGAAGGACACTTGGATAGAATTATACACCCCTGAATTTGGAGTTCATAAATAAATATATGCAAGTTGGTGATAGTAATCCATTGTGTTCCTGCGTTTTATCAACACAATTATTTAAAAGGACGTTTACAATCTTAATGGATATTACTTATATAACTAATGATAGCGACTCCTGTGAAAGTGTTGCATTAAGTTAAGGGGAGACTTATAGGGTTAGATACATTAACCTAATTTGTACGCCTGTACTAGGTGCTGTGATCGGTCATCCCAATCAAAGTGTTTGATCTGATACGAGGATTCAAACTAAGGAGGAATTT